>BOPN01004687.1:17500-22500 GCA_017312705.2 Penaeus japonicus
TATATATATATATATAAACATGTGCATAATTATCCCTTTATATGCATGACCACATATTAATTACTTCTATCTAAATTTTCGGAGAACGTTGTATCATTCCATTACCACCCATGCCTATATAAAAGTGTTGAACAACTTGTACGGTCGTCTGGGAGAGCACCTTTTGGCGTCTGCCCTGCATCTTCCAAGCATGATGCCGGGGCGCCAACTGATGGTGTTTTCCGTTCTTTGTGCATGATTTTTGTGGCTCGAGTTTTGTTGTAATTCTGATGCGCCATTTTGTATGACAGCTAATTACTTCAGAATGTTTACAATGTTAATTTCCCATGGAATATCCCTTCTTTTCAAATGCTGACATGATATTATTTTGAAAGGGAATGTTTGTAATTTGAGCGAGTTTGTTCATTTGTAAGGGAGGGGGAGACAAGCGTAGGCAAAACAGAAGGAAAGTTCTGTTGAGGAAAATCGCTAAACAATCAGAAATGATACAGCTTACTTAGTGGAGGAAAGGAAATGTACCTGATTATTATGAATAATGCGTACTTTTATCTATTATTTTCTTTTCAATAATTGTTTTACACTTATATGTATTCTCTATTCTTTTCTACCGGGTCATTTTATCTCTTTTAATGGAAGTATGTCATATTCTCTCATTAAATGTATGTCTTCTTGTGTGATACGGATGACAAGCTAATTGAACCAGAAGTCACCCTCGAGAGAAAAAATAAATTCTAGTCAACTAGTGGGTAACAGTAACTGGTCAAATAAGGAACCAAATCTGAATGAATTAAAGCCAGTTTATCTTTTTTATACATTTTACTCCAGATTTCCCTTTTTCTGTATTCATGAATAAAATTTCCATCCATTTACTTACTCATTAAGTCATAGATAAGTTCAGTGTGTGTCACTTTGCATGAAGTTAGATCAGCTTTGTAAAATATTCATCGCCAACTTAAAGGGAATCACACGTACAGGGCCAATTTTATCAACATTAGTGTTAATCAGTCATGAATTAAATGTACATGTACATGTAATGCTCACTCTGTCAACACAACAAATATTACATAAATTGATAAAATGTATGAAGGGTTATGAATTAAGCAACAAGGGGCATGACACGGTGGCAGCGAACATCAAAAAGGGCACAACATATCTATCTAAATATATATATATATATATATATGTATATATACATACATACATATATATATATATATATATATATATATATATATATATATATATATATATATATCATCATCATCATCTGCCTGTATCATTCCACTGCAGGACGTAGGCCTTGATCAATCTTTTCCAGTGATTCCGGTCTTGTGTCCTCTGTTTCCAGTTTACTCCTGCGAAATTCCCTATTTCATCCTGTCATCTAGTCATTGGTCTTGCCCTTGGTCTCATTATGTCGTGTATTTCCCATTATGTTGTTTTCTTTGTCCACCTGTTGTCCTGTCTCCGATATATATGTCACTGCCACTTTTTCTTCTTAATGCTCTTGAGTATATCCTCTACTTTTGTTTGTTGCCTGATCCATGTGGCTCTTTTCTTGTCTCTTAAGCTAACTCCTAGCACAAGCCTTTCCATTCCTCTTTGAGCACTTACTAATTTCCTCTCGAGTGCCTTGGTCGTAGTCCTTGTTTCTGACCCATATGCCATGACAGAGTGGACACATTGGTCAAAAATCTTTCTCTTTAGACATGGTGGCAGACGAACTCGTAATATATTACTATGTGTGCCGAAGGGACTCCAACCTAGCCTGATTCGTCGTTTTATCTCGGCTTCGCATTATGTACTCGTCTGGATGAGTTGTCCTAGGTATACGTACTCGTTCACTGCATCTAGTACCTCGCCCTGTATTTGTATTTGCTTAACTGGGGTTCGACTGATGAACAGGATTTCAGCCTTTTTTCATGTTATATATATACATATATATATATGTACATACACACACATAAGGAAGGGTAAGTATGTTGATCTGTATTATCTCTCTCTCTCTATATATATATATATATACACATAAAGAAGGGTAAGTGTGTTGATGTGTGTATTATCTCTCTATGTATGTATACATACATACATATGTATATATATATATGTGTGTGTGCGTGTGTGTGTGATTGTATCTGATTACATAACCACATCCTTGGTTTCTTTCATGGAAAACTTTCATTCATTTAAACTTTATCAATGATATTATAACCCAGAAAACAAGTATATGACATGTTCTATACACTGTGTTTCATGAATTAAATGTAAATGTACATGTAATGCTCAATCTGTCAACGCAACAAATATTACATAAATTGATAAAATGTATGAAGGGTTATGAATTAAGCAGAAAAGGGGCATGGCATGGTGGCAGCGAACATCAAAAAGGGCACAACATATCTATCTAAATATATATATATATACACAAGGAAGGGTATGTTTATGTGTATTATCTCTCTATGTATGTATATATATACATATATACATGCATACACACATAAGGAAGGGTAGGTGTGTTGATGTGTATTATCTCTCTATATATGAATACATACATACATACCTATGTATATACATAAACATATATATATATATATATATATATATATATATATATATATATATATATATATATATATATATAAATATATATATATGTTTGTGTGTGTGTGTGTGAGTGCGTGTGTGTGTGTGTGTGATTGTATCTGATTACATAATCACATCCTTGGTTTCTTTCATGGAAAACTTTCATTCATTTAAACTTTATCAATGATATTATAACCCAGAAAACAAGTATATGACATGTTCTATACACTGTTTCATAAAATTCGAATTCTGTATATCATAAGATGGTAATGTATGAAAATATGATCCTAATTCATAAATCATTTAAAGAGAAAGAAAATTGAGTTACATATATGCTTCAATATTTATTGTTGATACAATGGAATAAATATGTTATGGTAGAGATCATTTTCTATATTTAGTGAGATGGGGCTCCATAGACAGGTGA
Organism: Penaeus japonicus; assembly: GCA_017312705.2. Lineage (NCBI taxonomy): Eukaryota > Metazoa > Arthropoda > Malacostraca > Decapoda > Penaeidae > Penaeus > Penaeus japonicus. The sequence continues at coordinate 20,511 of BOPN01004687.1, forward strand.
TGGGGCCTCGTAGACAGGGGCAGGAGTGCCTAAGCAGGGGCAGGGGCAGAGTAAGCAGGGGCAGGGGCAGAGTAAGCAGGGGCAGGGGCAGAGTAGGTGGGGGCTGGCTGATAAGGCTTGGTTTCCGGGTACTGAGCCTCGCCCTCGTAGGTGACCTGAGCCACATAGCCATGTTCGTGATCGGCCGTGTAGGTGACGATTTGAGTGCGTCCGTCAGGAAGAAGGACGCGGTATTCGCCGTTGACAACGTTGCCGTCTGAGTTGGAGTTGTGGGAGTAATCGTTGCCGGTGTAGTGGTCTACTACTCCATAGGCAAAGTCAAATGGCATTCCTTTTCCATAGGCAGGCGGAGGCGCAGAGTATGCCGGTGCAGGGCTCTCGTAGTTGTAGCCTTCGTCAGGCCGGGCAGCGGCGACGGACACCAGGCAGGCGATGAGGATGACCTGCAATTAGTTAGATTTTATAATAGATAATCCTTCATGTTCTCTTTTGACGTTTCTTCTAGCAACTGAAACATCAGACCAAACACTGTGGAAACATTTCTCACCTTTGCGTTCATGATTGCAAGCTAGAGATGAATGAGTGTGTGAGCCTTATATACCTGCACTCATGGCCGACCTCCAAGCCACACCTACTGACCCTGCACTAGTTTTACACGCAAAACTTAGATTAATAAACATGCAAGTATCTATGCATTTACAAATGTTTGTATACATGTGCTTATTAATCTATACATAATCATATATGTTAACAAAGATACACAAGCACACATACACATATAGAAACACGCATGCAGAATTGCACACACACACATATGTATGTATATGCATAATTTTACTGTTGTCTTTGGCATATATTCTTCCATTAATGTAAAATTATTGGCTCATATTATACCAGTGTTCTTCAAGCTTTTTCCATCTTGACCCAGTTAGGTTTCATGCATTACCCTTGAACTCCTATTGATTGGTATTGTGCACTAATCAATAGTTTTTATGTTATTATGTTCTACATATATTTTTTTTCTTAATTATTGATTTCATTAGTAAAATTACATTACTGTCCATTTTAGTGAGATGCAGTGACCCGCAATTGGGCCCTGAACTGTATTTTGAAAAACCTGCTTCATACCTATCACATAATTGGTGGCAGTGGTGGGATAATAACTTATCCTTCCGAAGAGACTACTTTGATTTATCAGTTTCTTTTTCTGACCAGGTTCCTGTTCCTGTGGGAGCGTGTGTGAAATTTTAAATTGAGATAGCTTTAGTCAAACAAGCATTCACATACAGTCATATGCATTGTCACACATTAACAAGCCTACAATTATATACTATCTGCAATGTAGAATCACACAGAGAATAGACATATAACTATTAACAGTGGTTGTAGAATTCTTATATTATATAATATGAAAAAAGTGAATTGATGATGTTTTAGAAAAAAAAATATATATATAGTAAACAATATAACTACAAGTGGAACTACATTATATTTCGGGAAGCGAAAAATAAAAAAAATATTGGTTAGGGATGTACGAAAGCATCAAACAGGATTATTGTAACAGGATGAGGAACCGTGACTAAATGGCACAAGACAAAATTGAATAATTATCATCATTAATTTGTTCCTTTTACATTGTTTATGCAATGTAGCTGTAAATTAGATAGAATTTTATATCATATTCACAGTTGCCAGGAGTATTTTTCTTATTCTATTTCACTCTGAATGTCATTGAAAATGATGGCACCACGATGTTTAATATGTCTTTGGGATTGAAAAGATTAAAGAGTTTGAAATTGTCTCATCTGACGTAAACGTTGCCTGTGCTACTCCATAAATAGTTTGGAGATAAAATTAAGTTAATCGAGCATTTATAAATATAGACAAAGCATACGAAAGTGAAAATGTCAATTAATTTTAGCAGATTTATATTTATAAACGAATCATTACTATGATCTTTGGTCTTCGATCCCATGATAGTTCTGATTGT
>BOPN01004687.1:32500-45000 GCA_017312705.2 Penaeus japonicus
ATTTTGGAAGGGAATTTTTGTAATTTGAGCGAGTTTGTTCATTTGTAAGGGAGGGGGAGACAAGCGTAGGCAAAACAGAAGGAAAGTTCTGTTGAGGAAAATCGCTAAACAATCAGAAATGATATGCAACTTACTTAGTGGAGAAAAGGGAAATGTACCTGAAGGTGTACCGAATAATGCGTACTTTTATCTATTATTTTCTTTTCAATAATTGTTTTACACTTATATGTATTCTCTATTCTTTTCTACCGGGTCATTTTATCTCCTTTAATGAAAGTATGTCATATTCTCTAATTAAATGTATGCCTTCTTGTGTGATACGAACAAGCTAATTGAACCAGAAGTCACCCTCGAGAGAAAAAATAAATTCTAGTCAACTAGTAGGTAACAGTGAGTGGTCAAATAAGGAACCAAATCTGAATGAATTAAAGGCAGTTTATCTTTTTTGTATATTTTACTTCAGTCTTCCCTTTTTCTGTATTCATGAATAAAATTTCCATCCATTTACTTACTCATTAAGTCAAATAAGTTCAGTGTGTGTCACTCCTTTGCATGAAGTTAGATCAGCTTTGTAAAATATTCATCGCCAACTTAAAGGGAATGTTTATATATGTATACATATATATGTTTATATATGTATATATACTTATATTAATATATGTATATATGTATATATATGTATATAGACTTATATTTATATATGCATATATGTATATGCATATATATCTATATTCATATATATATATCTTTCTTTTTCTCCCCCACCCTCTCTCTCTCTCTCTCTCTCTCTCTCTCTCTCTCTCTCTCTCTCTCTATATATATATATATATATATATATATATATATATGTGTATATATATATATGTGTGTGTGTGTGTGTATGTGTGTGTGTGTGTCTGTCTGTCTATATATCATACTATAGACATACACACATACACACACATATATATTGTGTCTGTGTGCGTATGTGTGTGTGAGTGTGTGTATTTATATGTGTGCGTGTGTGTGTGCGCATAGATACTTTTTTTCCTGACACCTAGTGGTTTTATCTTGGTTATACCATATAATATAGATACTGGTTTATATTTCACTCCGACTTATAAATGTACATACATAACCACACACACACATAAACACACACACACATATATATGTATATATATGTATATACATATATATATGTATGTATATACATATATATATGTATATGTATACACATATATATATATGTATGTATTTCTATGTATATGTGTGTATACATTCATTAGTCGGAGGGATATATCAACCGATTTCTATATTTTATGGTTTAACCAAGATATCACCTTTACGCCTCAGGAAAAAAATAAAATTGAAAAAAAAGACACGGCGAAACTACACACTAATTGGCTTACATTGTTTGTTGACCGTTGTAACCTCATTACTTCCAGAAATAAATAAAGAAAAAAAGATACTATGACGTCAGAATTAGAGTTATGGAAGTCGACAGCTACATTACTTGTGTCTTCGTTTCAGGTTCATGTTTTTTTTTTTTTTTTGCTTTTGATCTGCCTTGAATTGGGTCTTCGGTAAGAGAGAAAAAAAAAATCTTTACATATTCATATGCATGTATATATACATATACAATATACATATATGTGTATTTATATCTATCCATCTATACACACACACACTCACACATATATATCTGTACATATCTGTATATATATGTATATATATATTCATATATTTCTTGTTAAATTCTTACTCATTTACTTATTTTACCAATAAGCCCAGTTTGCTTCAATGGCAACTATATGTAATGTACTGTACATATTGTAACGTATGTTAAGAATTGTATAAATCATGAAATTATTATTATATATGGAAATATACCTTAATTCATAGATTAATTAATGTGAAAGAAAATGGAGTTTAATATATGCTTCAAACATTTATCAATATCATGAAATAAATATGTTGTGGTAGAGATCATGTTCCTTATTTAGTGGGATGGCGCTCCATAGACAGGTGATGGGGCCTCGTAGACAGGAGCAGGAGTGCCATAAGTTGGAACAGGGGCTTCATAGGCAGGGGCAGGGGCAGAGTAAGCAGGGGCAGGGGCGGAGTAGGTGGGGGCTGGCTGATAAGGCTTGGTTTCCGGGTACTGAGCCTCGCCCTCGTAGGTGACCTGAGCCACATAGCCATGTTCGTGATCGGCCGTGTAGGTGACGATTTGAGTGCGTCCGTCAGGAAGAAGGACGCGGTATTCGCCGTTGACAACGTTGCCGTCTGAGTTGGAGTTGTGGGAGTAATCGTTGCCGGTGTAGTGGTCTACTACTCCATAGGCAAAGTCAAATGGCATTCCTTTTCCATAGGCAGGCGGAGGCGCAGAGTATGCCGGTGCAGGGCTCTCGTAGTTGTAGCCTTCGTCAGGCCGGGCAGCGGCGACGGACACCAGGCAGGCGATGAGGATGACCTGCAATTAGTCAGATTTTACAATAGATAATCCTTCATGGTCTCTTTTAACGATTCTTCTAGCAACTGAAATATCAGACCAAACACTGTGGAAACATTTCTCACCTTTGCGTTCATGATTGCAAGCTAGGAATGAATGAGTGTGTGAGCCTTATATACCTGCACTCATGGCCGACCTCCAAGCCACACCTACTGACCCTGCACTAGTTTTACACGAAGAGCTTGTAGATCCGTAGACATGGAAGTTGTCTGTGTACTTACGGATACATATACAAGTGCTTATTAAGTAAAACACAATCATATATCCTCTTCACAAATACACACACATGTAAATGAATATACACATACGTATGTTTATATGTATAGCTATATATATGCATATATACACAAATCTGATCTCTATGTATACGCACATTCACACACACGCACACATAAACACACAGAAACACACACACACTCACAAACACATATATATATATACATATATTTATATATATGCATATATGTATATGTATATATACATACATACATATACATGTATATGTATATATATATCCATACATGTATACATGTATACATACATACATACACTCACACACACATATATATGTGTGTGTACATGTATAAGTTATATGTATTTACACACGTATACACACTTATATATGCATAAACATATGGCTGTGAATGTGAAAGTGTCTATACATATGCTTGCATGTGGCCGTACGAAACGATGCTACCTGGAAGGGCAACGTAACGCAAATGTATATATTGTCGTCCTCACAATCTGAAGGGAATATTAACCAGTTTCCATACTTTTAGGTACATGCACTTATGTAATGACCTATACTGTTCTGGAAAAAGTAAGCAATTCTTGCTCAAAACAATTATGAACTAATTGCTGTATATTGTTCGTTAACTTCATTAGCCTCAGCAACCAAAATATGTCAGAAAGATGTTAGAATAAGATGTGATCCCCTGTGTATCATCTTCGCTGCCATTTTCTTCTGTTTCTACTATTTTACAAACGTTATGTGAATGTTTGTATATATATAAATATTTATATATATATATCTATTGATCTCTCTCTCTCTCTCTCTCTCTCTCTCTCTCTCTCTCTCTCTCTATATATATATATATATATATATATATATATATATATATATATATATATATACACACATATATATATATATATATATATATATATATATATATATATATATATATATATGAATATATATGCACACACACACATATATATGTATATATATATACATATATATACATATATATAGTTATTACCTTATCGTGAATGAACCTTATAACCTATAGTTGCAGATGTAGAGGGCTGCAGTAACCTTACTTAAGATGTCTGCCCTCGTGTTAGAGGTGTGGATCACCAGCCGTCCGTATCTTACTGCGCCGTGCGTTGCCTACCTCATGCTAGTTCACTATTTGAAGTTCACCATATCCATATTCTGCACCAGTGTAATGATTAGTATTACTGTTTATTGTGTTTCGCGTTTTCATTTTATTATGATATAATATATCAGCATAATATATATATATATATATATATATATATATATATATATATATATATATATACACACAAAAAACACAAAAACAGTAACGTGCACATAACAGAATTAATAACACTCCCACTAAAAAAAGGAAAAACTTGCGACGTTTCGAACTTTTTCATGCAAGTTCCTCTTCAGGCGAAAGCAATCCAAAAAATGAATAGAGGAAGTAAATTTAGACAAGAATATATATAGAAAGGATGACCGTAGGAACAAGGGCTGACTCAGGTCACAGAAGGATGTTTAAGGTCAATTAATCTAGGGAAAGCTTTTCCTACTAAAAAGGAGGTAAGATCATCCAACCCCCATTGACCAGCACTCAAATTAATATTGGGAATCTTTTTAATTAAAAGAGATTCAAGCATCTTTCTTTCATACGCATTAGACGATTTGTGAATTAACTGAACATTATTCCAATTTAATTGATGACCGGCATCACGCATGTGAACGAAACAAGCATTTGATTCCCTTGCGTACCCGACATCGCGTTTATGTTCACTTATTCTCTTTTCCAACTCTCTACCCGTTTCACCTATGTAGAACTTCGGACATTCCTTGCAAGGAATAGCGTAAATGCCAGAAGTGCCGAGAGTAGCGCTGGACGCATTGTGTTTAATCAAAGATTTACGCAACGTGTTAGGATAAGTGAACACTATATCGATGTCCACTTTTTAAAGTAACTGACGCTTGTCATCGAGTGACTGATTAAACGGAACAACGAGTAAGTTATCGGACCTATCCTTACGCGTGACTTTAGCTTGCGAATAAAATATGGATCTCGCATATGAATGCGCTTGTTCAAATAAAAAAATAGGGTAACCAAGATTCTTAAAAGACTTCATAATGATGCTAAGTTCTCTATCAATAAAATCATTATCACTGATCCTATATGCTCTAAGAAACATAGACGAGGCTACTGATTTCTTAATGGATAAAGGATGATATGAGAAAAAATGAAGATAATTAGCAACATGAGTGGGTTTCCGGTAAACTGAAAACTTTAAATACCCGTTGAAATTATGCAACATTATATCTAGAAAGGGTAATTTACCAGCATTTTCCCATTCTACTTTGAATTTAATGGTACGAGCAAGAGTGTTAAGACTACGCAAAAAATCGTGGCAGTGTTATTAATACATACATATATTCATCTATATATATACATACATACATATATATATATACTAATATATATACATATATACATATATTTGTATATGCATATATATATGTACATATATACATACATATATGTATATATATACATATATGTATATATATACATATATGTGCATATATATATATATATATATATATATATATATATATATATATATATATATATATATATGCGTATACATATATATGTATATATATACACACAAATATATATATAAATATATGAATATATATACATACATATATGTATATATATACACACAAATATATATATAAATATATGAATATATATACATACATATATGTATATATATGTACATACATATACATATACATATATACGTATACATATATACAGAAACACACACACACACACACACATATATATATATATATATATATATATATATATATTTATATATATATATGTATATATATCTATTCAGGTATATATAAATATATATATATATATTTTATATATATATTTACATATGAACAAAAGTATGGATAAGTACATTTATGTTTACTGTCTTTATGTCTCTCTCTCATTCTTTCTCTTTCTACAAATAAGTATACATACACGCACACACACACATATATATATACATATATACATGTATATGTATATGTGTATGCATATATACATGTATATATGTATGTATATATACATACATATATACACACAAACAGACACATATTTATGTGTCTATTTACATATATATACATATAGATACACATAAACAGACTTATCCATTCACAAATATAGATAGGTAGGTATGGGTGTATCTGCATGCTTATAAACATATCCCTGTTTTCTTTCTTGAGAGACTCAGAAATTTTCATTAATAACTTCAACACAGTGCTGCTACAGCAACTGTATTCTGCGTAGATTGTGACCAGAATTATGTATATTATAAGACGTTTTTCTATGGAAGTATAAGCTTGATTCATACACTACCAAGATTAAATAAAGCGAAGTTTAATATATGCCTCAATATTTATTGATATGAAATAAATATGTTATGGTAGAGATCATTTTCCATATTTAGTGAGATGGCGCTCCATAGACAGGTGCCGGGGCCTCGTAGACAGGGGCAGGAGTGCCATAAGTTGGAACAGGGGCTTCATAGGCAGGGGCAGGGGCAGAGTAAGCAGGGGCAGGGGCAGAGTAAGCAGGGGCAGGGGCAGAGTAAGCAGGGGCAGGGGCAGAGTAGGTGGGGGCTGGCTGATAAGGCTTGGTTTCCGGGTACCGAGCCTCGCCCTCGTAGGTGACCTGAGCCACATAGCCATGTTCGTGATCGGCCGTGTAGGTGACGATTTGAGTGCGTCCGTCAGGAAGAAGGACGCGGTATTCGCCGTTGACAACGTTGCCGTCTGAGTTGGAGTTGTGGGAGTAATCGTTGCCGGTGTAGTGGTCTACTACTCCATAGGCAAAGTCAAATGGCATTCCTTTTCCATAGGCAGGTGGAGGCGCAGAGTATGCCGGTGCAGGGCTCTCGTAGTTGTAGCCTTCGTCAGGCCGGGCAGCGGCGACGGACACCAGGCAGGCGATGAGGATGACCTGCAATTAGTCAGATTTTATAATAAATAATCCTTCATGTTCTCTTTTAACGATTCTTCTAGCAACAAATATCAGACCAAACACTGTGAAAACATTTCTCACCTTTGCGTTCATGATTGCAAGCTAGAGATGAATGAGTGTGTGAGCCTTATATACCTGCACTCATGGCCGACCTCCAAGCCACGCCTACTGACCCTGCACTAGTTTTACACGTCAAGTTTGTAGATCAATAATGTCTATGCATTTACGGATATATGTATACATGTACATGTATATATGCAAAGATACGCTTTATATATATGTATATATATGTACTATTATGTGTGTTTGTATACATATGTATATATATACACATACACACACACACATACATATATATATGTATATAAATACATATCTATCTATATCTATATCTGTATATCTATCCATATATATGTGTGTTTGTATGCCTATGCATCTTGACACACACAAACACACACACACACACACACACACACACACACACACGCATATATATATATATATATATATATATATATATATATTTATATATATATATATATGTATATATATATATTTTTATATATATGTATATATAAACGTATGTGTACATATATATGTATATATATGCATATATATATCTATATATGTATATATTTATAAACGTATGTATACATATATATGTATATATATATACATATATATATATATATATATATATATATATATATATATATATATATATATATATATATATAAACATGTGCATAATTATCCCTTTATATGCATGACCACATATTAATTACTTCTATCTAAATTTTCGGAGAACGTTGTATCATTCCATTACCACCCATGCCTATATAAAAGTGTTGAACAACTTGTACGGTCGTCTGGGAGAGCACCTTTTGGCGTCTGCCCTGCATCTTCCAAGCATGATGCCGGGGCGCCAACTGATGGTGTTTTCCGTTCTTTGTGCATGATTTTTGTGGCTCGAGTTTTGTTGTAATTCTGATGCGCCATTTTGTATGACAGCTAATTACTTCAGAATGTTTACAATGTTAATTTCCCATGGAATATCCCTTCTTTTCAAATGCTGACATGATATTATTTTGAAAGGGAATGTTTGTAATTTGAGCGAGTTTGTTCATTTGTAAGGGAGGGGGAGACAAGCGTAGGCAAAACAGAAGGAAAGTTCTGTTGAGGAAAATCGCTAAACAATCAGAAATGATACAGCTTACTTAGTGGAGGAAAGGAAATGTACCTGATTATTATGAATAATGCGTACTTTTATCTATTATTTTCTTTTCAATAATTGTTTTACACTTATATGTATTCTCTATTCTTTTCTACCGGGTCATTTTATCTCTTTTAATGGAAGTATGTCATATTCTCTCATTAAATGTATGTCTTCTTGTGTGATACGGATGACAAGCTAATTGAACCAGAAGTCACCCTCGAGAGAAAAAATAAATTCTAGTCAACTAGTGGGTAACAGTAACTGGTCAAATAAGGAACCAAATCTGAATGAATTAAAGCCAGTTTATCTTTTTTATACATTTTACTCCAGATTTCCCTTTTTCTGTATTCATGAATAAAATTTCCATCCATTTACTTACTCATTAAGTCATAGATAAGTTCAGTGTGTGTCACTTTGCATGAAGTTAGATCAGCTTTGTAAAATATTCATCGCCAACTTAAAGGGAATCACACGTACAGGGCCAATTTTATCAACATTAGTGTTAATCAGTCATGAATTAAATGTACATGTACATGTAATGCTCACTCTGTCAACACAACAAATATTACATAAATTGATAAAATGTATGAAGGGTTATGAATTAAGCAACAAGGGGCATGACACGGTGGCAGCGAACATCAAAAAGGGCACAACATATCTATCTAAATATATATATATATATATATATGTATATATACATACATACATATATATATATATATATATATATATATATATATATATATATATATATATATATCATCATCATCATCTGCCTGTATCATTCCACTGCAGGACGTAGGCCTTGATCAATCTTTTCCAGTGATTCCGGTCTTGTGTCCTCTGTTTCCAGTTTACTCCTGCGAAATTCCCTATTTCATCCTGTCATCTAGTCATTGGTCTTGCCCTTGGTCTCATTATGTCGTGTATTTCCCATTATGTTGTTTTCTTTGTCCACCTGTTGTCCTGTCTCCGATATATATGTCACTGCCACTTTTTCTTCTTAATGCTCTTGAGTATATCCTCTACTTTTGTTTGTTGCCTGATCCATGTGGCTCTTTTCTTGTCTCTTAAGCTAACTCCTAGCACAAGCCTTTCCATTCCTCTTTGAGCACTTACTAATTTCCTCTCGAGTGCCTTGGTCGTAGTCCTTGTTTCTGACCCATATGCCATGACAGAGTGGACACATTGGTCAAAAATCTTTCTCTTTAGACATGGTGGCAGACGAACTCGTAATATATTACTATGTGTGCCGAAGGGACTCCAACCTAGCCTGATTCGTCGTTTTATCTCGGCTTCGCATTATGTACTCGTCTGGATGAGTTGTCCTAGGTATACGTACTCGTTCACTGCATCTAGTACCTCGCCCTGTATTTGTATTTGCTTAACTGGGGTTCGACTGATGAACAGGATTTCAGCCTTTTTTCATGTTATATATATACATATATATATATGTACATACACACACATAAGGAAGGGTAAGTATGTTGATCTGTATTATCTCTCTCTCTCTATATATATATATATATACACATAAAGAAGGGTAAGTGTGTTGATGTGTGTATTATCTCTCTATGTATGTATACATACATACATATGTATATATATATATGTGTGTGTGCGTGTGTGTGTGATTGTATCTGATTACATAACCACATCCTTGGTTTCTTTCATGGAAAACTTTCATTCATTTAAACTTTATCAATGATATTATAACCCAGAAAACAAGTATATGACATGTTCTATACACTGTGTTTCATGAATTAAATGTAAATGTACATGTAATGCTCAATCTGTCAACGCAACAAATATTACATAAATTGATAAAATGTATGAAGGGTTATGAATTAAGCAAGAAGAAAGGGGCATGGCATGGTGGCAGCGAACATCAAAAAGGGCACAACATATCTATCTAAATATATATATATATACACAAGGAAGGGTATGTTTATGTGTATTATCTCTCTATGTATGTATATATATACATATATACATGCATACACACATAAGGAAGGGTAGGTGTGTTGATGTGTATTATCTCTCTATATATGAATACATACATACATACCTATGTATATACATAAACATATATATATATATATATATATATATATATATATATATATATATATATATATATATATATATATATATATATATATGTTTGTGTGTGTGTGTGTGAGTGTGTGTGTGTGTGTGATTGTATCTGATTACATAACCACATCCTTGGTTTCTTTCATGGAAAACTTTCATTCATTTAAACTTTATCAATGATATTATAACCCAGAAAACAAGTATATGACATGTTCTATACACTGTTTCATAAAATTCGAATTCTGTATATCATAAGATGGTAATGTATGAAAATATGATCCTAATTCATAAATAATTTAATGAGAAAGAAATCTGAGTTACGTATATGCTTCAATATTTATTGTTGATACAATGGAATAAATATGTTATGGTAGAGATCATTTTCTATATTTAGTGAGATGGGGCTCCATAGACAGGTGATGGGGCCTCGTAGACAGGGGCAGGAGTGCCATAAGTTGGAACAGGGGCTTCATAGGCAGGGGCAGGGGCAGAGTAAGCAGGGGCAGGGGCAGAGTAGGTGGGGGCTGGCTGATAAGGCTTGGTTTCCGGGTACTGAGCCTCGCCCTCGTAGGTGACCTGAGCCACATAGCCATGTTCGTGATCGGCCGTGTAGGTGACGATTTGAGTGCGTCCGTCAGGAAGAAGGACGCGGTATTCGCCGTTGACAACGTTGCCGTCTGAGTTGGAGTTGTGGGAGTAATCGTTGCCGGTGTAGTGGTCTACTACTCCATAGGCAAAGTCAAATGGCATTCCTTTTCCATAGGCAGGCGAAGGCGCAGAGTATGCCGGTGCAGGGCTCTCGTAGTTGTAGCCTTCGTCAGGCCGGGCAGCGGCGACGGACACCAGGCAGGCGATGAGGATGACCTGCAATTAGTCAGATTTTGAAATAGATAATCCTTCATGTTCTCTTTTAACGATTCTTCTAGCAACTGAAATATCAGACCAAACACTGTGGAAACATTTCTCACCTTTGCGTTCATGATTGCAAGCTAGGAATGAATGAGTGTGTGAGCCTTATATACCTGCACTCATGGCCGACCTCCAAGCCACACCTACTGACCCTGCACTAGTTTTACACGAAGAGCTTGTAGATCCGTAGACATGGAAGTTGTCTGTGTACTTGCAGTTATATACAAGTGCTTATTAATTAAAACACAATCATATATCCTCTTCACAAATACACACACATGTAAATGAATATACACATACGTATGTTTATATGTATACCTATATATATACATATATACACAAATCTGATCTCTATGTATACGCACATTCACACACACGCACACATAAACACACAGAAACACACACACACTCACAAACACATATATATACATATATTTATATATATGTATATATGTATATGTATATATACATACATACATATACATGTATATGTATATATATATCCATACATGTATACATGTATACATGTATACATACATACATACACTCACACACACATATATATGTGTGTGTACATGTATAAGTTATATGTATTTATACACGTATACACACTTATATATGCATAAACATATGGCTGTGAATGTGAAAGTGTCTATACATATGTTTGCATGTGGCCGTACGAAACGATGCTACCTGGAAGGGCAACGTAATGCAAATGTATATATTGTCCTCCTCACAATCTGAAGGGAATATTAACCAGTTTCCATACTTTTAGGTACATGCACTTATGTAATGACCTTTACTGTTCTGGAAAAAGTAAGCAATTCTTGCTCAAAACAATTATGAACTAATTGCTGTATATTGTTCGTTAACTTCATTAGCCTCAGCAACCAAAATATGTCAGAAAGATGTTAGAATAAGATGTGATCCCCTGTGTATCATCTTCGCTGCCATTTTCTTGTTTCTACTATTTTACAAATGTTATGTGAGTGTTTGTATATATATAAATATTTATATCTATATATCTATTGATCTCTCTCTCTCTCTCTCTCTCTCTCTCTCTCTCTCTCTCTCTATCTATATATATATATATATATATATATATATATATATATATATGAATATATATGCACACACACACATATATATGTATATATATATACGTATATATACATATATATAGTTATTACCTTATCGTGAATGAACCCTATAACCTATAGTTGCAGATGTAGAGGGCTGCAGTAACCTTACTTAAGATGTCTGCCCTCGTGTTAGAGGTGTGGATCACCAGCCGTCCGTATCTTACACCGCCGTGCGTTGTCTACCTCATGCTAGTTCACTATTTGAAATTCACCATATCCATATTCTGCACCAGTGTAATGATTAGTATTACTGTTTATTGTGTTTCGCGTTTTCATTTTATTATGATATAATATATCAGCATAATATATATATATATATATATATATATATATATATATAT
>BOPN01004687.1:55000-57500 GCA_017312705.2 Penaeus japonicus
ACCGTAATCATCCGAAAACAGAAAAGAAAAACAAGATAGGAACGCCACATTTTGTCACCCTGGTAAAACGTTGACTATCCTCATGTCAAATAGAGAGGGTATCAAAAATCATCTGCTAGATATGAAAACATTCCGTTTTGAATAAATACCTACAACAACAACAACAACAAAAAATATATATACATATATATCGCAAAGCTATTACTCACGTTTCACGGCAAGGGCAATGACGTAAAACTTAAAACGAAAAGAAGTACAAAAGTGATCAGAATGTATCGTCAAATTAAGAAAGAAAGAAAGAAAGAAAGAAAAAAACAATACAGTACAGATAAAATAACGACCAATCTCACGTCAGTCAGTGTGACAGACGAGAATGATTATTACGGCGAACTATGTAGATAAACTTCAAATTAATGGTACTCGGTTACACAAAGAAATCCCAAATAACTCCATTTACATTCCAAATCATCGTGTTCATGAAAGTGATAGCTATCGCAGAGGCAGTCCTTATATACTCGCATGAGCGTCAAATGAGATATCTCCTAAAGAAAATATCTATGTAACCGCACAAAGCAGTGTGTTCCCTTTCCTCATTACTGAAACAGTATAGACACATGACGCCCTTTAATGCAGAATCATGCAGCTATCTTGAAAATATTTAAGAAATATCAGAAAAAAAGTTTTATATTCCGTAAATGCCAATCTTTTATAAATCAAATGTAAAGTTAGTTTAAATGATCATGAAGAATCAATAAAAGCAACTCATAAACAAACATATAAGGGATACAGAAGTACTTTGTTTATATTAAATTATCGGTGGAACGTGCTGGAAAACTGGACGTTGCTTGTCGCCTGCCGTTTTCTCCTTCGTTTTTAGCTTTTTATTAATATACTGTAGTTACACCTTCTAATTGTTTTTTTTTTCTTCGATTGCCTTTTATTATTATATCTGTCTACGAGACCTTTTACAGAATATGTATATTTTTTTTCAGATTTTGATAATTGAAAAATTCTATAATCCTTAGTAATTGGCGACTAAGGAAAACATTTATATATTTTCTATCTGCATTTGTCATTAATCCCTAAATTCTTCCATTATTATCATCATTTATTTATTTTTTCAAGCACTTTGTCCTATCCATGTGCCTCTCTCCACTTCGTGTTTCAAACTACATTTGTTGAAAACAAACAAATCTAACGTTTCTGAGATAGTTCTTACATATTTCTAAAAACAATAAAGAAGAGAAGGTCAGACACTTAGCAACTGGTCCATGGCCAGTCCGTCGTAAATTTACATTGCAATACATTTCGCATATGGACCATGATGCCGACAAAGAAATAGTTGTGGTCAATTTGCAAAACCTCCATCGTAGAGTATTTAGTAATACTGATAATAATATTGATGATGATATTAATGGTTATGGTAATGATATTGATGATTATGATGATCATCATGATTAGGATAGTATAACATGTGTGACAATCATAACAGTGATAATAAAGATAATGACGATGATAATAACAATAATAGAATTAATAGTAATGATTAAAATGGTAATGTAAACCGATAATATTATCATAGTTCTCATCCATGCTTTCTTCAAAAACAACAATTTATTATGATAATTATAATACTACTACAAGTAAAATGATTATCAATACTTTTGTTTTACTGGTATCATTACTGTCATAATTATCATATGCCTTTACATATCATCATTACTGTAAATCAAATGATATCAACAGAAATCATGACAGTATGCATGATTGTGACAATGGTAATGGATAATGATAATGACGGTAAGAATAATAATAGTAATAACAATAATGACAAGAATAATAATGATAATGGTATTCATGATAACAACTACAACGACAGCAACAATAATGATAATGATAGTGATGATAATGATAATAATAACGATGATGATGATATTATTATTATTAATGATGATCATGATAACATTAATCAATGATCATGATAGCAATGATAATGACGACAGTAGTATCATCAGTATCGTTATCATTATTATTACTAATTATAACAATATTGATAGTGATAATTGCGATGAATGATGATAATGATAATAGTAATGATAATGATATTGTTAGAAATATCAGCAATGATAATGACATTGATAACAACAAAAATTATGATAAAATGTTAACAATAGCAACACTAACAACAATAATAATGATGATGATAATAACAATAAGAAGAATGTTCATAACAATACAAAATAATAGTAGTAGTAATGATTATAATGATAAAAGTAACAATAACGATGATGATAATGATGATGATAATGATAATAACAACAAGAAGAACAACAGAAATGATGATAATAATAGTAATAATAAAAACAATCGTAATAATAATGATACCAATGAAAATAATAATAACAATAACGATAGTGATAACAATAATAATACCAATAATGATAAATCAAAAATTTCGCCAGCTTACCACTAACGTTCCTATAAAAAAAAATATCGCGGA
>BOPN01004687.1:77500-82500 GCA_017312705.2 Penaeus japonicus
TGTTTTTTTTTATTCATAGGATTTTTATTCTAAAAAAAAGAAAGAAAAAAAAATAAAAAAGAAAAAAAAATCTTGGTTCCTTTGTGAAGAATAAATGGTGATGATACCATCAAGATCAAAATACTGCAGGCACATTTATGATTTGAAGTATTTGAATTCAAAACTTCCTACGAGAGTATATGATCATCTCTCGTCAGGATGTTCTTTAGTTATAAATATGTCCAAATGCCTATCTCACTGCATATGCAACATAACATGTACGAGAATAAACTAACAATTATTGAACAAAAGTAAAAGTTGGAGTTTTCGTGGTATTGCAGTATACGAAAAAAAAGAGCAAATGCACACATAATAATAATAATATGCAAATTCATAATGTGTCACCAGCCTCGCAAACTCGGAAGTATGTAAGATTTTACTGTTAGTAAGATCTTAGCATTAATACATAAAAAAAACGAACACAGATAATACTCAGGTTTTAATCGCTCACAGCTGTCGCCATCTATTGGCCAAATCAGGGACTAGTTGAATGAACTGAGGTAAACTGAAGCAGCCAAACATTGCTAATAACCAGAATGCCAGTGACAGCTACGGACTCATCTTGATTAAGTATGTGAATGTGTGTTGAGTGCGCGTGTGCGTGTGCGCGTACACTGACGTCCAGGTATTTAACGTATATATATATATATATATATATATATATATATATATATATATATATATATATATAATATATGTGTGTGTGTGTGTGTATGTATATATATGTATATATATATTTTTTTTCTTTTTCTTTTTCTTTCTTTTTTAACGGAAACTAAATTCAATATTGCCAGGCAGACTTTGGGTACGGTCTTGAATTACTCTAACTGACCATATCCATGGTTCAAGCTGTACAATCTATGAACGGGACCGTCAGGAACATGATCAAACCTAATTCAATCTTCACTAGGAAATGCTGATTTTCTCCAGGGTAAATGTGAAGTGAAGCTTCATCTCAAAGTAAACTCAATTACCACTGTCAATAAAAAGATATTTTTCTTTATTACATTTAGTTCGTCAGATAAGGATTTACATCCTGATATTTCAGCTGATTTGTTATCAAGCCCATTTTGTCTTTCCTGTGGATTTGACTGAGGCCGTATTTCCTTTTGTTTTGTTTCATTTGTTACTTGTGAAAACAAATGGCATGTTCTCTTTATTATTTATTTATGTTGTATAATTCTATTTTTTTCTAGCAGCATGACACAATGCTTAAAAAAACTACTAATAACATTTCTCTCAAGATTGAGGAACATCTAATAAATCTCATTGCTATGACACTATATACTCTACTTCGTTAGACGAAATGTTCCTAACAAGCAAAACAAAACAATTAAATGGTTTACTGTGTGATTATTATTTAGGTACAGTGTTAACACTATCTTACTTTACTGAACGTATCTTATGTGCATACTACTAGTAACTAAAAAAAATTCCGGCATCCGTTTTTAAAGTATGATTCCAAAGCATCTTTTCTCTCGTATTATAACCGTGTTTGTTACAACCGATGTTTTTCTTTTTCTTCTAAGAAGCTTCTCTTTTTTCTCTTTGGCTTCTCCCCCTTTTCTGCAAATTAACTCATCCTTTTTCTTACTGATCTATTTATCCATTTATTTCTATATATATTACAACTATGTATATATTCTAAAGAGGCCGATTCTAACCGCTTGTTAACATCCATGCATAATTACTGTCTTTCCATCTCCCTTTTTTCTTTTTCTCTCATGACCGCTGATGTTACATATCACTTTCCAGAATAAGGAACATCGCTATGGGGAAAAGCCTCCCATCATTGTTTACAACTTGGAGGAAATCGCTGCCTGCTTAACCTCCTGAACTTTTCTTCTGCCAATAAAAGACTAGACCTTTGATACCCTTTGGTAACTTCACACGAGAGTTCTGTTAACCTGATATCTCGATAGTTAGTATGTGGATCTTCTAAAATGTCTTCATTTTTGTTCACCCACAATGCATTTTTCTTTGTCTCAATTTCAAATGATTTTGATGTTGTTTTATGATGATGAATGATACTTATTTGCGTATCGGAAGAAACAGCGTTTTCTGTGAATTTTATTATGCAATGAAGTGTTGTCATACATCAGGAATATTATCCTCAACATTCTTCGTTTTCCTCCTTTTCTTGTCCTTTCTGCTTTTCACCTACTTTTTCTTGTAGAGTTGCTTGTGTTTTAGAGATTTTATAGAGATACCTTATGTACTATACTTATTGTAATAACATCATATTACGAATTATAGCCTGTAAGATTTCCAGAACAATTTGTTTGTATTGTACTGAAACTTCCTCGTCAAACAACAATTCAGTACGGTATTTAACGAACGGGATATTTAGTGGGAACACTTGGGAGTCCCTATCCATGCGGTCCATCTTTTCAAAAAAAAAAAAAAAAAAAAAAAAAAAAAAAAAAAAAAAAAAAAAAAAAAAAAAAAAAAAAAAAACTAATGTTCAATATCCACGCAGAGCCTGGCCCATGAAAATGAAGATGTGATATCAAACAGGTGATGAATATACCTTGCCTTGTCGAATAATTCATGTTCATTCCTTAAAACCGAAGGCAATGAACCCTGTTCCTGTCAATCTATATTTTCTGAAAATATTGATATTGAAAAATATATATATATATATACTGACATACAAATAATCGAAAGGTTTCATAAAATCAGGGCAATGGCTACAAAGCAATAGACAAGCAAAGTAGTTGAAAGAAATTGAAAGAAAGTTGATTGGTTGGGTGATCGCATGGAAGTAAGTGGAAAGTGACAGTCAAAAGGGTGTGTGAAAATGGTAAGTGACGAGCTAAGGTATGAGAGGGTTGTGGCTGGAGTGGTGATTGCTGAGAGGTAACTTGGTAAGGCACTGATTTAAAATGTAATGTATGAGAAAGTTAGGGTGAGAGTCGCTGTGGCCGAAAAGGGGATTGTGGCGGGTAAAGTGAATACGTAATGATGTAACAAAGAGCGATTGTTTTAAAGACAAGTTGCCGGAAAAAAAATGCAGGAATGTAAGGCTGGTAGGAGATATTGCTTGTTAGCTTTAGAATTTACATATACACACACTCACTCACTCACTCATTCACTCACTCACTCAATCACTCACACACACAAACAAACACACACTCACACACACACACACACTCACTCACTCAATCACTCACACACACATATACAAGCACACACACACACACACACGCATACACACACACACACACACACGCACACACACACACACACAGGCACACACACAAACAATACAATGTTTGGAAAATACCGTATCTTTTCTAGTCGCATAATTACGTACTCCGTGAGAAATGGTGATAGACAGCTTTCACATGTTCCACGTAGAAGATCAAAGTTATGTGTTGTTAGCCATAAGCATATAAAGTATATGTTTGTATCTGTAGCATCTGCCAGGTCCCCGCATGCAGTTTGAAAGCAATGAGAATAAAAACTTCCATGATGCATGATATTTTACGAACAAAGATATATTCTTTATGGTCGATCCTTAGTAAACAGACATTAAACAGTATTTAATGGTCGAAGCCCTAATCAAGTTAACAAATGTTACGTAGGGAAACACAATACATCTGATATGCTGAAGAAAAGGCGACATGGCGTGAGGATTGGTTTAATCTAGATCTGGAAGAAGAAGAAGAAGAAGAAGAAGAAAAACAGACAAGGAAAAAGTTCCAGCATAATATACTCGAAGCGCTTAGACACCAATGCTGTGATTGCGTTGGGATATGATTATTCAGATCACAAGATTTAATCTTCTTGAGTCAATAGCAAAACGTGCGCTCTGCCTTTAGTGTTAAACTGAAAAGTGCTACGAATTGCGTCCATCACTAGCTGACACTAGCTATTGAGAGGTAGACTATTAGGTAAGATTGCATCTGTTTACCACCCCATCAAACTACTTGATTTAATTTAGTCACCGATAGTTGATTATAGCTTTGCTATTAACAACTTTTCAGCAAGGTTTAACATCTCTTTATCCCGTTCTCGACATCAATATAGGTGATGTAAGTTGTACACATTTATCGAGATCACACACACACACACACACACGCTCGCACACATACTCATACACACATAAACACACACACGAGTACACACTTGGCCACGCACAAGAAGCATCCCACAGCCAAGATGTACTTGGACTGCTTTGTTCTCAAAGGTGTTTTGTTCTTGTCTGAGTTTTCCTAGTTCCGGAGCCTGGGACTGCTTGAGTGACCGCCTGAATGACCGCCTGAGTGATTGCCCGCAGGGAAAGGAAGCGGTCGAGGCTCCCAGCTATGCCACCGCCGACAGTTTCTTATTTTGGACGATTGTTGTTGCGTCACCAAGGAATTGGTGGATTGAGTATCGCAACGGCATGAGCCCGGCTAAAACAGCCCCTTATTTGAGTAATTACAAGCAGGACACTGTAGTGGAACACTGGGGAAATTCGAAGAGTAAGTCTCGAGCTCAATAGATTCTTATGGTTTCGGGTGATAGACACAAAGCAGGTGAATTTCACAGGCAAGGTCGGGAGCAGCAACGTGTCATTACGTCACGGAAAACCTCGCTGGCGGCACCCACACCGCCCTCCGCGCTCACCTTCACAAGTCCACGCCCTCACATATATAAGGCACCGCCACACTCACGTCTTCAGTGCACTCACTCACTTCCTTATCAGCAACACATCCACAGCAACCATGATGAAGGTGAGTATAAACTCGAAAACCCAGTGATGATACTGAAATGCGATAGGCATAAAGAATGCCTTCTAGTGTCTATAATGTCCTAATACCAGTGTTTGCATTGGGCATAATCGTGGTATTGATACGTTCGTCTTCTTTCTCAGGCCATTCTTTCCTGTCTGGTAGTGGTCGCATTGGCTCGGCCTGACAGTCCTCCTTCTGCAGGATACGGCTACCCAGCCCCTGCCAACCCCTTAAGTTACG
>BOPN01004687.1:95000-97500 GCA_017312705.2 Penaeus japonicus
GGCCTACGTCGGTCAGAAATGTGGTTATGATTATTGAAAACCGCAGCGATATATATATATATATATATATTATATATATATATATATATATAAATATATATATATATATATATATATATATATATATATATATATATATATATATATATATATAGAGAGAGAGAGAGAGAGAGAGAGAGAGAGAGAGAGAGAGAAAAAAATGTATATGTGTATATATATATATATATATATATATATATATATATATATATATATATATATATATATATATATACATACACACACACACACACACACATACATATATATATATATATATATATATATATATATATATATATATATATATATAGAGAGAGAGAGAGAGAGAGAGAGAGAGAGAGAGAGAGAGATCATGAGTAGGTGAGAGTGAGAGGGTAAGGGTGAGTGAGAAAGAGATTGAATGTTTGATTCTACATTGGCTGTTTATATCCGCACATTCAATATATATATATATATATATATATATATATATATATATATATATGTGAGAGTGTGTGGGTGGTGAGAATGTGACTGAGGGAATGTGAGTGACTGACTGAGAAGGAGAGAAAGAAAATGAGACAGAGACAAAAACAGAGACAGAGACAGAAACTGAGACAGAGACCGAGACTGAGACATACACTGAGATAGAGACTGAGACAAGGGCAGAGACTAAAACTGAGACAATGACTGAGACAGAATGAAACTGAAACTGAGACAGAAATGGAGACAGAGTCATAGAGAGAGACTGAGCCAGATAGAAACAGAGACTGAGACAGAGACAGAGACAGAGGCAGAGAAAGAGACAGAGAAAGAGACAGAGACAGAGGCAAGGGCAAAGAAAGAGACAGAGCCTGAGACAGAGATTGATACAGAGATAAAAACAGAGACTGAGATAGAGACAGACAGAGACAGAGACTGAGACAGAGACAGAGACAGACAGAGGCAGAGACTGAGACAGATACCGATACAGAGATAGAGATTGAGACAGAGACAGTGACAAAGAATGAGACATAAACAGAGACTGAGACAGAGACAGAAATTAAGACAGAGACTGAGACTGACACAGAGACAGGGATAGAGACAGAGATAGAAATTGAGACAGTGACAGAGACTGAGACATAAACAGAGACAGTGACAGAGAGTGAGACTGAGACAGAGCCAGAGACAGAGGCAGAGACAGAGACTGAAACAGATAGAAACAGAGACAAAAACAGAGACAGAGACATAGGAAGAGACAGAGAGTGAGACTGAGACAGAGCCAAAGACAGAGGCAGGACAGAGACTGAGACAGAGAGTGAGACAGATACTGAGACAGAGACTGAAACTAAGACAGAGACTGAGACTGAGATTGAGACAGATACTGAGACAGAGATAGAGATTGAGACAGAGGCAGAAATTGAGACAGAGACTGAGACAGAGATAGAGACAGAGATAGAGATTGTGACAAAGACTGAGACATAGAGACATAGACAGAGAGTGAGACTGAGACAGAGCCAGAGATAGAGTCAGATAAAGAAACAGAGACTGAAACTGAGACAGAGACAGAGATAGAAACAGAGACTGAGACAGAAACAGAGACTGAGACAGAGACTGAAACTGAGACAAAGACAGAAACAGAGATAGAAACAGAGGCAGAGGCAGAGAAAGAGACAGAGACAGAGGCAGAGAAATAGGCAGAGACTGAGACAGAAACAGAGACAGAGACTGAGACAGAGGCAGAGGCAGAGGAAGAGACTGAGACTGAGACAGAGACAAAGGCAGAGAAAGAGACAGAGACTAAGACAGAGATAGAGGCAGAGACAGAGGCAGAGAAAGAGACAGAGACTGAGACAGAGACTGAGATAGAGGCAGAGTTAGAGACAGAGGCAGAGAAAGAGTTAGAGACTGAGACTGAGACAGAGACTGAGACAGAGATAGAGAGGCAGAGACAGAGGCAGAGAAAGAGACAGAAGCAGAGAAAGAGACAGAGACTGAGACAGAGACAGAGACAGAGAAAGAGACAGAGACTGAGACAGAGACTGAGACAGAGATAGAGGCAGAGACAGAGAAAGAAACAGAGATTGAGACAGAGAGAAATAGAAACAAAAACAGACAGAGACAGAGGCAGAGAAAGAGACAGAGACTGAGACAGAGACAGAGACAGAGACATAGATTGAGACAGAGACTGAAACTGAAACAGAGACTGAGACAGAGAGAAACACAGACAAAAACAGACAGAGACTGAGACAGAGACATACGCAGAGATAGAGAGTGAGACTGAGACAGAGCCAAAGACAGAGGCAGAGACAGAGACTGAGACTGAAACTAAGACAGAGACAGAGACAGAGAATGAGACTGTGACTGAGACTGTGACAGATACTGAGACAGTGATAGAGATTGAGACAGTGACAAAGAAAGAGACATAAACAGAGACTGAGACAGAGACAGAAATTGAGACAGAAACTGAGACTGAGACAGAGACAGAGACAGGGATAGA
>BOPN01004688.1:0-7500 GCA_017312705.2 Penaeus japonicus
AACAAAACACAAAAAACGCTCTAGTTTTTCAATGAATGACTGAAAGAGAGTGGGAATATTCAAATTATAATGCTTCAAGCAGTCTCTCTTTAAAATAAAACGTATCCTCTACTTTTATTTATTGCCTGATTCATGTGGCTCTTTTCTTGCCTCTTAAGGTAACTCCTAGCATAAACCCTTCCATTCCTTTTTGATCACTTAATAATTTCCTCTCGAGTGCCTTGGTCGTAGTAAATGTTTCTGACCCATATGTTATGACGGGGAGGACACATTGGTCAAAAATCTCTCTCTTTAGACATAGTGGCAGACGACAATGGTTCTAGTATCTCGCCCTGTATTTGTATTTGTTTAACTGGGGTTCTACTGTTGAACATGACTTTAGTCTTTTTCATGTTCATTTTAAGGCCAATCTTCGGACTTTCCCTATTTAAATCGCTTAGTAATTGTTATAATTTATCTGCTTACTCGCCAAAAAGAACCATGTCATCTGCAAACTTAGATTGCTTTAGTGCTCATTTCTTATTTTGATCCCTTTCTCCTTCTAATCTAACTTCTTGAATACCTCCTCCAAGCAAGCTGTAAACAGTTTCAGTGAGATGGTGTCGCCCTGCCTAATACTCCTTTTTATTGGTGTTTTATTGGTTTCTGAGTGTATTTCGATGGTAGCTGTATCATCTCTATAAATATATTCTCTAATAATCTGCATTATATTTCCTCTACTCCTTGTTTACGAATTGCATCTAGTACTGCAGATATCTATACCGAATCGAATGCCTTTTCCTAATCTACGAATGCCATACACAGGGGCCTCCTATATTCGTTTGTTTTCTCTTTTATTTGGGTTAGTGTGTGGATATGGTCTGTAGTTGAGAATCCGCTGCGGAACCCTGCCTGTTCCCTGGGTTATTTTGAATCTAATGTATCGGTGATACGGGATGTGATGATTTTTGTGAAGTTTATAGATTACTGAAAGAAGGCTTATAGGTCGGTTATTCTTTAAGTCTTTTATGTCCCCTTTTTGTGTATTAAAATCATTATTGCGTTTTTCCAGGATTTCGGAGTTTTACCGACGCTTAGACATCTGTTAAAAAGATTGGCCAGTTTTACTGCCGCAATCTCCTGCATCTTGAATAAGATCTACACTAATGCCGTCTTCACCTGGTGTTTTTCCTTCTTTCATGCCTTTTAGTGCCCTATTTACTTCCTCTACGGTAATGTTTGGAACGTCTCCAATTGTTGTGTTTGTCTCCGTATGTGGTTGATCGTTTGAGTGGTATAATTCGGGATAGAAGTCTTCTATTACTTTGATAATTTCATTTTTATTGTATGTCACCTCTCCATTGTTTTTTTTTTTTTTTTTTTTTTTTTTTTTTTTTTTTTTTTTTACTGCATACTTGGTGTTTTCCCTATTCTGAGCCTCCTCATTGTTGCCTTAAGGCTGGTGCCGGCAAGCAGAGCTTCGTTTATTTTTCGTATGTTATGTTTGCGTACATCCTTTCTTCTTCTTGTTCATCGTCTTAGTCAGCTCTGCTGATTCTATCTTGTCTTTGATTGATGTTATTTTCATTTCCTTATGATGTTTCATAAGATGTTATGTCTCTACTGAACGTTTTTTTCGTCTTTACCCCCTATTTCAAGTGCAGCTTCGTTTAATATCTCAATGAATTGGTCGTTCATTTGATCTATGTCAAGGTCTTCTTCGAGAGCTGAGTATTTGTTTCGGTTGTTAATACTGAAATCCATCGCCCTATTCTTAATGTTAATTAGATTAACGAGAGGCTTCTGTATGAGTTTATTTCGTTCCCTTCTTAGCTGTAATTTTACTCTACTTCTGACCAGTTTATGGTCGCTACTGAAATTTACTTTATTGATAACGGTTACGTCTTGTACAATGTCGCGCCTATAAGTGATTATAAAGCCAATTTCATTTTTAATGCCAGATGGTGATTTTCATGTCCATTTCCTCCCGGGTCTCTTTTCGAAGAATGTATTCAGCGAATTCTATTAGTCTTTGCCCTCTCTCATATCTGGTGCCTCTCTCTCTCTCTCTCTCTCTCTCTCTCTCTATATATATATATATATATATATATATATATATATATATATATATATATATTTATATATATATACATACATACACACACACACACACATATATATATATATATATATATATATATATATATATATATATTTATATATATATATATATTTGTGTGTGTGTGTATATGTGTGTGTGTGTGTGTGAATGTGTGAATATATACATATATGAATATTTTATATATATAAATATATATATTATGCATGTAAGTGTGTGTGTGTATTCACACATATGTATTACATATATATGTGTATATATGTATAATATCTATCTACCTATATATAGATATATACATACAGACAAACAAACAAGGGGATAAGCCTGTCCTGCAATAAAGCAAAGAAAAGTCAGTGAAATTTTATTTTCTACCCAGATCTGTAATTCTGAATATACACCTATATCCTAGAACCTTGACAGTGGCGACCTTGCCAGGATATTACAGAATTTACTATATCTGGACAGAAATGTAATTCATTGTAAAATCCTTTGCTTTGCGATATTTGTGGTTAACTGGCCGGGATATAATTCCTGCCGGGGCCTATTGTCCTTGGGGCCCGGAGGTAAGCTTTTCTTGTGACGTCAGACGTGTGCCTTGATTGCCGGACGTAAAAGGTTCTTCATAGTTCAAGTTGTTCTGACAGTTGTTCACCTGGGTCATACCCTAGTATTTTATCAAATCAGTGATTTAAGTGATTTCCCTTTGTCCATTGATCTTTCTGGCATTAGCATCAGCACTGCATCACTGGCGTGTGAATGCGCGAGCGATATGAATTCATATTTAGGCCTCCAGAAACATCATGAACAAAATTCTAACATTTACCATATAGATATAAAGAGGTGATAAAAAACCGTTTAAGTAGTCGAGCTTTTTTTCCGAATAATGTGCGGAAAAAAATACTTTATTTATTTATTTTTAAAGCAAGCACTCGCTTATAGATAACTGTTCACTATGCTTTGATTCTGGATCACCATATAACGTTTGCGTTGTCCCTTGCTCCATGAAATAGGTCCTCTTGCAGCTAGAGAACAAAAGATTTTTCAATTCTCAAAACTATACCTTGTGTTTAGATTCTCTCTTGACACCTGATCTTAAAACTATGTTTGGTATCAACACAGCTTCTTCAAAACCTATGTTTCGACACCCTACATGACTTCCAAACCTTTACATAAGATTTTCATATCCCTCACTGGGCTAAAATAAGGGCGCGGCCGCTGATCGCTTGCCATCCAACTACAAATTATCTAGGTTCGGAATAGGCTCCTCTATTATTTTCAACACACACACACACACATACATGCATACATACATACATACATACATACGTATGTATATATGTATATATATATATATATATATATATATATATATATATATATATATATATATATATATATATATATATATATATATATATATATATATATATATATATATATATATATATTACCAAATTATATGGCATATATATATATATATATATATATATATATATATATATATATATATATATATATATATATTACCAAATTATATGGCATATATATATATATATATATATATATATATATATATATATATATATATATATATATATATATATACATATATACAAATTATATATATATGTATGTATATATATATATATATATATATATATATATATATATATATATATATATAGTGTGTGTGTGTGTGTGTGTGTGTGTGTGTGTGTGTGTGTGTGTGTATGTGTGTGTATTACCCCTAACTGTAGGTAGAGAGGGAAAGGAAGGAGAAAGAAATGAAGAACAGGAAGAAATCGCCGCGGAGACCACGGCAAAATAACATGTCCGGAGAGGCCACTATGTGTGGCCTGACCAGTATCTCGCGGCTGTCATCGCCGGCGCTGACACCTCAGCAATGACAACATAGGCCAGGAGAGGTCGTTTTTTGGCCTGACCGTGATTATAAACAAGTAAAAACCACTCGAGTAAAGAACAAGACCCTTGTTCTATAGACACACTTGTAGTCTAGACACACACACGACAGTCAAGGCGTAGACACCATCGTGACGACACGTAGTAATTGGGAGAGTCGACTATTTCCGCTAAGTGTAAGTATAATCGCTATTACTAAATTGACAGTGTATAAGTGATATATTAATCTTTATAGATGTATGGATTACAATGTAACCTGCGGATCAGACAGTGATTGTATTGTTCTTAAGCTTCAAGTACTTTATTCATTGTGACAATGTACTTGTTTACAGGTTTTGACCGCTTTCAATAAATTAGAGAGTGAGTTCTACACTGTGGTATCAGTCGTCCTCATATTGACCCATCAAATACCTCGGCAATAATGTGTGTGTATGTATATGCATATGTATATATATATATATATATATATATATATATATATATATATATATATATATATATATATATATATATATATATATATATATATATATATATATATATATATATATATATATATACATATATATAAGTTTCTGGTCGATTTGGGAAAGAATAAAAAATCTATATTTCACAATTTTATTTTATTTTTCTTAATGCTGTTATGATATAACTGAAGAACTGATCATTAGCTATCATTAGCCTCATAATCCATGTACCACGATCTTCCTCATTACACACGCTTGTAATAAGTATTAGAGAAACGGAAAGACTCTTGTATGCAATATGTTATGCATTTTTCATCTGCATGCGTCATTCTGAGGGAAACGCTATGCTGCAATGGCTGCAAAAGACGGATTGATGGAACAGTAAAATGGGCAGGAAAATGAAGACAAATGCGCACGAAATCCAAATAACGGCATAGTTACAGGAATATTGCACATGAACCAGTGTTGCTCCACAGACCATATATATAAATACATTTTATTTTTCCATTCAGATTTTTATCATGTGAAGTTATGTATTTGATAAAGCAAATGTAGTTACTTTTCTGTAGATGAACTGATAAATTCGCTTACGAAACACATCTGCCTGTAAACTCATTCCCTGAGACATGAGTTCGCTTCTATTTCAAGGAAACCGTTCATATCTGAGGATACCTTTGTTACTCAGATAAACATTTTATGATTGCACATAGCATTACTATTACTCTTTGTATTTATCGATGCGATTGTCAAATCGTACCAGAAATAATGTTCAATGATTAGCGGACAAAGGAAAGAGTGAAAGATGGTTGCAAGCTCGATGGAAGTGTATAAACCTTAAACTTTAAGTGAAAGATAATAACTTCAGTAGAGCTGTTGCATCACACACTTCATGCAGGAAATAACCAACATAAGAATCTAAGCGTTCCCCTTAAGCTTTCTCTCCATTCGCCTTGGTTTGTATGGTACACATAGCTGTAAGACTTCGTTTGATAAAGATATCAGCATATCATTGATGATAAAGAATGGACGTAATCCAGATGGGTCGGCCTCGAAGTGGTCCTTGGTAGTCAGGTAAGTCGAAGATCATCACATAGCCACCACCTGGAAATACAGATTTATGCTAACACATAGCATACGTAGTTTATATATATGTATATGTATATATATATATATACATATGAGGATAATTACAGCAATTATACTCACACACGGGCATGTACATATAAATGCATTATGCAATATAGATAAGTAAATATATCTATATCTATCTATACACACACAGATTGTATTTGTGTATGTATGGCATAGAGTATGTATGATTAAAACACCAAAGATCAGAAACAAGCATCATATGGCTTACTACAGTGAAGACAGTGTCACTGAGGGCAGAGAAACGAGTGCTGGCTGCTCTGCATGAATATCGAGTGCGTCCCTGTGCACTCAGCCGCCGCACCACCAGGTCGCCGTTACCTGAGATCTAAATGAAAAATCTTGAGATTATAATATAGAACTATAAAATACTTGTTTATATAATGAACTGATCATTCGACAGGTCATTTTCCGATACCAAGCTCTTTAGTAACAAAAAGCACTATAGCACTATAGACATTTATTATCATAATGTTTGAGCTCTACTGGACAGTGGAATATTCAAAAGAGATCTTGGAATTACTTGATAACTGGCGTCATTAGAGATCCCCTCGTCATTGAGGTACCATTCCTGAGTGACGTTGTGGCCCTGCACTCGGCAAGGCAGCGTCACAGAGTCTCCTACATGTCCCATGGCCGCGGGGGAGTGTTGGTAGATGCGAGGTAGAGCGTTGACGAGGGCGCCCAGGCGGCACGTAGGACCTTCCTCCAAAGCTGCACTGCTGTCGCCTGTTCTCACACCAAGGGATGGAATTGTTATTTCCATTGCGATATTGTATCTCAGTTTTGCAATACAAATATTGCAAAAGTAATGCATAAAAAATGTAACTGAATAGTGCATTAACATAGCAGAGGACTTACCTACGATGACTACAGTAAAGTGACGTGAGTAGGACCTCTGGCTTCGTGGAGTCTTCACTTCTAACTTGTATGTCGCCTGCATTAGAAATTTGTATCAATGTAGGTGTACAGGTAATCATATAACTTTAAGTAAGCTTAGGACGATTCTATTTTCAATACCAACAGACCTGGTGCTGGTCCGAAACGCAGTCCAAATACACGACGGAGGAGATCTGCAGGACGGAGGCGGAGGTGGACGCCGTCGAAGACAGCTCCTCCAGACCCAGCATGTTGGTCGCCTCTTCCAGAAGCTCTCGAGGCGTGGATACCACCTCAGTATTTCCACCCTACATAAAGCACGTTATTTCTATATCATCCTAATCTTTTGATAGTATAGATTAATAAAATTTCTCAAATGCTATCACCCATACATATCTTCTAAGGAATATGACTTGACTAGTTAATATCTTTGTTTGTTTAAATATAAATGTATACATATCTAAGCACATTAGTGACGATTATGCGTATGTTGACCTCTCGGTGCAGTGGGACGTCGTCCTTGTACCACGTGAGGACAGAGCCTGTGGGGGCGACCACCTCACACTGAAGGCGAGCGTCCTGACCACGCCGAACGCCCGCCACCCGAGGCGAGCACTCGCTCGTCCACAGAACTTCGTCCGGCTCCTCCTCGCGCACTGGCTCGCTCCTTTCTTTGGGTAATAGTGATCTTGAGAAGAAATTGCATGTCAATCTTGTTTAGGCTCATAGTTATACTTTCAAAAGGGGAATCATTTGGACAAAAAACAAACAAAAAACAGCATTAATATATCTTACTGGTTTCTGTCTTCACTGACGATTGGCCAAAGATATTGCTCTAAAAAAACAAAATATTATGTTAGATATTATACAAGCGTCGAGTCATCTTATAGGAAATGACAATGTGTAACCATGTAAACAGACCTACATTCATACTCCGACACAAATGTTACTGAGGTACTTAGAGACTCTGCTAGAAAATTATTCCAG
>BOPN01004688.1:12500-40000 GCA_017312705.2 Penaeus japonicus
ATGCGGTCAACTGGTCCGAATGCCCAAGGATGATGCAGCTCGGGACCTAGGGAGAAATATTATCAAGAGGGAGTCACTAAAATCATATAACATGGAAGTTTAAGTTTTATAATGCTATAATTCCTTTCATTTATAGTAGTATATAAATTCGTATACAAATAAGACCTTGATATCGCTCGTCCACGTTACCCCAAATCGTCCCGATTTGGTAAGAAAATTAAATATAACGAAATAAGAATGCCAAAATCAGCGATACTTAGCAGAGAAAACAGGAGATCCATGATCAGTGGAGCTCTTGAAAATATACGAAGAGATCAGGAAATGCCGTGGCAACGTCTCGATTATTGCACAAGATCACACGTTTGTGCAATCAATGCAGGCTTCGAGATGGGATGCATTGGTTACAGGATTGACACGTCTGGTTGATATGCCTTTCTACATCCATCACTATCGTATCTGAAAAACTTTATACACGTAACTAGTGCATACGATAGTTGTAGAGGGGACAGGGTAAAGGGCGTAGGAGCAGAAATTGTGCAGATGCATGTTATAAGATAATGGGTAATAGTAGTTATGAAATAACTAGCTGAAAATAACATGCAATATAAATTAAAAAGATATCAAAAGTATGTATACAATAAGTACATTGCTAATTATTAACATATTATTATGTAATAATGTTTAAAAACAATTTAAAAATTAGCAAGTAAGTTATGCTAAGTTATAGTATCTACTAATAAATTGGTATATCCAGTAATGGTAAATATAGTACAAAAGATACAAAATACGACTTGCGAATAAGCATTGGGTGATGCGGTGACTTGCTCGTAGTGCGATGCAACCAACACGAGGCTTCGGCAATGGTCAGTTGTCGGAGAAATTAGAGAGAGCGGAGAGCAAGCTCGAATCATCAGCTGTTGCAAGTCTGGTATCTGTTTAAGATCAGACTGGGGAAAAAGTCATTAGGAGTCTCGGGTTCCATGATGTACCCGAGAGTTGCAATAATGAAGGAGTTGACTGCATCAGGAACCGTATACAGCATAGAATGGTCCTGGTAGTCGACAGATGTGGTAGTTACCAGCAGGAACTATCTGCAAGGTATAGCGAAATTAGTATTTCATATTGGAAAATAATCATATATGCAACATAATCATATGATTTGGCAATAACAAGAAATAGGAAGTATTTACCTGAATTCATGTTATTTGCTGACAATACTTACGCAGTAGCAGACCGGATTCATCGAGGGATGAACTATGTGCAAAATATGTGTCTGCTGTGATAAGTGATGAGTATGCAAAAAAATGTAAGTTAAGGTGTAATTTTTCCATCTACTAACTGAGTCTAGTCCTTCGGGGAGTGAAGGCACGGCATATGAGCCAAGGTCAGTAGCAAGTTAGAAAGAACAATGTAAATGTGTATGATGCATGTAAAAAATAATAGCCAAATTACCAACCACATCTAATCCTTTAAATAGGCGTGACCGGAAATCAAGATTTGGGGCAAAGTGGAAAAAAATATGAATATGCTTATGAAAGAAAAATTAATATTAATCCAATGATCAACCGAATCCAGTCCTTCAATTAATTAGAAGGCACGACATTAGTCAGATCGGATGAGACTGGAAAAATTAAATGTTAATGAGAGCTGAAAGAAAAACAAAATTAATATAACATTGACCTGGCGGTCGTTCCGTTGCGGAATAGGTGATTTACCTTGATTGACCATGCTAGTGGTCGGTAAGATCATGCGCCAAAGTGAACTCGTCCCGTGGGGAAACGCTGTCTTAGCTCGAGAACAAAGATAAATATGATGAATTATTAGACTATGCTATGATATTTCAATTGCGTGGCCGAACTCGTCCTTCTGAAATAAGGTGCGGCGTAATAGCCAAGATCGGGGCAATTGAAAGAAATACCATTAATATGTGCATAGCTAATAAAACATGCGGAGTTAGCAAGCCTGGAACGTCTGAAAAGTGATAAACGCGCTATCTCTGGCTGAGAAAGTAATTGTGACGTCAGGTTGTCGAATCCTCCGGCGCGTTGCACCGGGTGCGAAGAATTAACCCGTAATTCGCGGTTTATTCAATTGTGGTACCATAGATACGCGGAATTAGGGTGTGAGATGCATATGCAATGGGCGTCATGCAATGAAGGCCCGATAAATGAGGTACAGTAGCTGGAGAAGGGCAAAATTAAGCTGAAAAGCTGTAAATATGAAATGATAAGTAAACCTTTTCCTGACTGTCCTTATGAACGTTGCGTTCAGTAATATCATGATAAGATATTTGGCGTTTCGATTGACCCATGAAATGTTTCGAAAGGTCGGAAACTCGGAGAGGCCCAAAATGATGATAACATATATGCTTAATGTTGTCGAAGTCGACAATTGCTTAAAAATAAAAGTAATGACAATCATATCATACGATGATCAAAATTACTTGCAATTAAATAATGAGATATGGAAGTAACAATAATCAATAATGCAATGAAAAATGCAAAGATAGTCGAATATGACTATACAATGAAATAGGAATAAAGCTAAGAAACGAACATGCATCTGTCAACATTTCTAGCTAAATGTGATGATGAATCATAATATGAAGTGATGAAACATGTTATGATATGAAATAACAGCCATAGAGATTGTAATGAATTAACAATCACTAGTACACAAAGTAAAAAATTGAACAAAATTATCAAAAACATAGACTGTCGAATGTTGAGAAATATAGAAATTAAATCCAATTACAAGGTGACCGTACACTTAGGTCAGGAGTGTGACCATTGAACGCTTCACAAATGACAAGGTATGTCATGTTACAGAAGATGCAGATATATATTCATGCATTAAGAAATATACAAACGTATATGCAGACAATAAAATAAATGAAAATGTAGAGAAAATCATAGTTAAGACATATATAAATCTTAATTGTCTCAAACGATTTTCTTACGAATTCACACGGTCAATAATGACATAGGATAAGGTCACATGCAGAACGGGGTCAAAAAGTGACCGAAAGGTCACATGTGAAGCTATCATCCTAATTAACACGGACATGAAGTTGACCACAAGGGACAGAAGGGTCGCGAGAAATATTAACACATTGTCAAAAGTCTTATGTTCAGATTGACCATATATATAACATTATTTACAAGGGAGGCACGATATATACACGCAAGGGGGAAGCTAAGCCTATCGCAAAGCTAATAATACCTGAGCTATAGTTATATCAATAACACTAATGAAAACACAGACAATGCACAGTATATGAAATAAGTCACTAAAGGCACTAGACACAACTCAACCTGGAATCCTTGAGGAGGAGGTCCTCTCGACTTGAAGGTCGAACTATTTCTGTCTAAATCTATCTATGACATATTTTGAGCAGAGATCCTGGGTCACTTGGAGGGGTAACGGTGACTCTTTCTCATTGGGCAGGGAGCTGCCCGACCCGGCTCTGATTGGCCCACGCGGTAATGACCAATTCTTGGGATGCGGTCAACTGGTCCGAATGCCCAAGGATGATGCAAGGGAGAAATATTATCAAGAGGGAGTCACTAAAATCATAAAACATGGAAGTTTAAGTTTTATAATGCTATAATTCCTTTCATTTATAGTAGTATATAAATTCGTATACAAATAAGACCTTGATATATATATATATATATATATATATATATATATATATATATATATATATATATATATATATATATATATATATATATATACACATATGTGTGTAAATATATATGCATACACACACTCACATATATATAGAAATTTACATACATATATACATATATATAAATATATATATACATATATACATATATATGAATATATATATATATATATATATATATATATATATATATATATATATATATATCCTTATCAGCCTGTATCATTCCACTGCAGGAAGTAGGCCTCTCTCAATCTTTTCCAGTCATTCCGGTCTTGTGTCCTTTGATTCCATCTAGTCATTGGTCTTGCCCTTGGTCTCATTGTGTTGTGCATTTCCCATTCTGTTGTTTTCTTTGTCCACCTGTTGTCCTGTCTCCGATATATATGTCCAGCCCACTGCCACTTTTACTTCTTAATGCTCTTGAGCATATCCTCTACTTTTATTTGTTGCCTGATCCATGTGGCTCTTTTCTTGTCTCTTAAAGGTAACTCTAGCATAAACCTTTCCATTCTCTTTGAGCACCCCACCCATTTCTCTCAATTGCCCTTGGTCATCAGTAAATGTTTTCTGACCCATATGTTATGACGGGGAGGACACATTGGTCAAAAATCTCTCTCTTTAGACATAGTGGCAGACGACCTCGTAATATATTACTATGTGTACCGAAGGCACTCCAACCTAGCCTGATTCGCCGCTTTATCTTGGCTACCATGGATGTACTCATCTTGATAAGTTGCCCTAGGTATACATACATACTCGTTCAATGGTTCTAGTATCTCGCCCTGTATTTGTATTTGTTTTACGCTGGGGTTCTACTATTTGAACATGACTTTGATCTTTTTCATGTTCATTTTAAGGTAAATCATGGACTTTTTCCCCTATTTTAAATCATGGCGTAATTGTTATAATTTATCTGCTGACACGCCGAAAAGAACCATGTCATCTGCAAATCTTAGATTGCTTTAGTGCTCATTCCTTATTTTGATCCCTTTCTCCTTCTAATCTAACTTCTTGAATACCTCACTCAAGCAGAAGCTGTAAACAGCTTCGGTAGGATAGTCGTCCCCCTGCCTAATACCTTTTATTGGTGTTTTGTGGAACAAGATTATTTCGATGGTCAGCTGCTTCCATCTCTATAAATATATCCTCTAATAATCTGCAGTATATTTCCTCTACTCCTTGTTTACAATTGCATCCATGTGCAGATATCTGTACCGAATCGAATGCCTTTTTCATAATCTGCAGATACCATAAGACACCACTATATTCGTTTGTTTTCTCTTTGTGTTGGGTCCAGTGTGTGGATATGGTCTGTAGTTGAAATCAACGGAACCCTGCCTGTTCCTAGGTTGTTTGAATCTAATGTATCGGTGATACGGGCTGTGATGATTTTTGTGAACAGTTTATAGATTGAAAACATAGGTCGGTTATTCTGTAAGTCTTTTATGTCCCCTTTTTTGTGTATCAAAATCATTATTGCGCTTTTCCAGGATTTCGGAGTTTTACCGACGCTTAGACATCTGTTAAAAAGATTGGCCAGTTTTACTGCCGCAATCTCCTGCATCTTGAATAAGATCTACACTAATGCCGTCTTCACCTGGTGTTTTTCCTTCTTTCATGCCTTCCGGTGCCCTATTTACTTCCTCTACGGTAATGTTTGGAACGTCTCCAATTGTTGTGTTTGTCTCCGTATGTGGTTGATCGTTTGAGTGGTATAAGTCGGGATAGAAGTCTTCTATTACTTTGATAATTTCATTTTTATTGTATGTCACCTCTCCATTGTTTTTTTTTTTTTTTTTTTTTTTTTTTTTTTTTTTTTTTTTTTTTTTTTTTTTTTTTTTTTTTACTGCATACTTGTTTTTTCCCTATTCTGAGCCTCCTCATTGTTGCCTTAAGGCTGGTGCCGGCAAGCAGAGCTTCGTTTATTTTTCGTATGTTATGTTTGCGTACATCCTCTTTTTTCGTCTTAGTCAGCTCTGCTGATTCTATCTTGTCTTTGATTGATGTTATTTTCATTTCCCTATGCTGTTTCATAAGATTTTATGTCTCTACTGAACTTTTTTTTTCGTCTTTACCCCCTATTTCAAGTGCAGCTTCGTTTAATATCTCAATGAATTGGTCGTTCATTTGATCTATGTCAAGGTCTTCTTCGAGAGCTGAGTATTTCATTTCGGTTAATTTAATACTGAATTCATCGCCTATTCTTAATGTTAATTAGATTAACGAGAGGCTTCTGTATGAGCTTCTTTCGTTCCCTTCTTAGCTGTAATTTTACTCTACTTCTGACCCAGTTTGTATTCTTTACTGACATTACTTTATTGATAACGGTTACGGCTTGTACAATGTCGGCGCCACAAGTGATTATAAATAAAGTCAATTTCATTTTTAATGCCAGATGGTGATTTCCATGTCCATTTCCTCCCGGGTCTCTTTTCGAAGAATGTATTCATA
This sequence comes from Penaeus japonicus, assembly GCA_017312705.2. Taxonomy (NCBI): domain Eukaryota; kingdom Metazoa; phylum Arthropoda; class Malacostraca; order Decapoda; family Penaeidae; genus Penaeus; species Penaeus japonicus. The sequence continues at coordinate 18,649 of BOPN01004688.1, forward strand.
ATTTTAAGGGATCGAGCTTCAGCGAATTCTATTAGTCTTTGCCCTCTCTCATATCTGGTGCCTATCTCTCTCTCTCTCTCTCTCTCTCTCTCTCTCTCTCTCTCTCTCTCTCTATATATATATATATATATATATATATATATATATATATATATATATATATATATATATATATATATATATATATATATATATATATATATATATATATATATATATATATATATATATATATATATATTTATGTGTGTGTATGTGTGTGAATATATACATATATATACATATATGAATATTTATATATATAAATATATATATTATGCATGTAAGTGTGTGTGTATTTACACATATATATTACATATATATGTGTATATATGTATAATATCTATCTACCTATATATAGATATATACATACAGACAAACAAACAAGGGGATAAGCCTGTCCTGCAATAACGGTAGGTGTCAAAACAAACAAAATTACAACAAATTACAATGTCCGGCAGACGGACCAGTCATCTCCATAATCCTAAAAACATGAGCACAGTTCAAATGTCATGTTCAATACTAACAGCGTCTTTGGCAATGCATGTATGCATGATCTACAAAGTTTCCTTTGATTAGGTGGAGTAAGGAATCACTTGGGCATTAAGCAATTTCAGTGATCTAAGTGATCGAACATATCATGTAAAAATCATAATATTCGACACAGAATATGAACTTCATTTCCTTCCTAATCCATCATCACCCGGTGGAATGTTGCTGACGTTACACAGGTTCTTGCAATCTTCATGTGAGTGCAGTATTTCCCTTTGTCCATTGATCTTTCTGGCATTAGCATCAGCACTGCATCACTGGCGTGTGAATGCGCGAGCCTGTGTGTAAATCATACGGATTAACACAGTCATCACCGGCAGACTTCGGGAAGAACTGACTTACACGACCATCGGGAAATTAATGCGATATGAATTCATATTTAGGCCTCCAGAAACATCATGAACAAAATTTTAACATTTACCATATTGATATAAAGAGGTGATAGACCGTTTAAGTAGTCGAGCTTTTTTCCGATAATGTGCGGAAAAAATACTTTATTTATTTTAAAGCAAGCACTTTCAACTTATAGATAACTGTTCACTATGCTTTGATTCTGGATCACCATATAACGTTTGCGTTGTCCCTTGCTCCTTGGAAATAGGTCCTCTTGCAACTGAGAACAAAAGATTTTTCAATTCTCAAAACTATACCTTGTGTTTAGATTCTCTCTTGACACCTGATCTTAAAACTAAGTTTGGTATCAACACAGCTTCTTCAAAACCTATGTTTCGACACCCTACACGACTTCCAAACCTTTACATAAGATTTTCATATCCCTCACTGGGCTAAAATAAGGGCACGGCCCGCTGATCGCTTACCGCCCAACTACAAATTATCAGGTTCCCGAATAAAATCCCTCTAATATTTTCAACACACACACACACACACATACATGCATACATACATACATACATACATACATACATACATACATACATACATACATACGTATGTATATACGTATATATATATATATATATATATATATATATATATATATATATATATACATATATATATATATATATATATATATATATATATATATATATATATATATTATTATATATATATATATATATATATATATATATATATATATATATATATATATATATATATATATATATATGTATATATATATTACAAAAATTATATGTCATATATGTATATATATATATATATATATATATATATGTATATATATATTACGAAATTATATGTCATATATGTATATATATATATGTATATATATATAATAACAATAAAAAAAGACAATAGAGGTGATAATAACAATAATGAAGGATGATGAATATTGTGAGAATGATGATATATGATAATCATAACAAAATATCATATGAAAATAATTACTGTAAAAGTAAAGGTATGATAAAGGTAACACTAAAACGTTTATGTAAATGCTTGTAGTAATACTGACACTATTAATGATAATGATTCAATGTTGTGTGTATGTGTGTGCGTGTGTGTGTGTGTGTGTGTGTGTGTGTGTGTGTGTGTGTGTGTGTGTGTGTGTGTGTGTGTGTGTGTGTGTGTGTGTGTGTGTGTGTGTGTGAGTGTGTGTGTTTGTGTGCGTGTATGTGTTTATATCTATTATACATGAAGCAATACACGTTTTAAGTAATTTTCAGTGAGCTCTAAACTCAACTCTGAAGTTACATTGTTTAACTTACTAATCATTTCGTAAAAATAGTGATGAAAAAGGCTTCCAGACAACGTTTTGTTATTCAGTTGTAGAAATACCAGATTTCGAGAAATACGTAATTAATTGTTAACGATTATAGCAATTTATCTGGTCACATAGATCAATCTTAAATGATACATCTGATTAATTTAGCAGGAACATCTGTTCAAAGTGTTGGAGTGACTGAATTAAATGCCAACATAATCTTAACAAATTCGTTATCCCTAAAATACGTTTTCTATGAAAAACACCGGTTAATTTCACCATATTTCAGAAAATCACATATTGAATTTATATTTATCGTGTATATAGGTATATTTTATTACTCTATTCACCTTACAACATCAAGTTTAGTCAAATCTAGTAATTAGAACCTCACATACTCAAAAATAATCATAAGAGCTGTGATTATACATGTACCAATTGTAATAGATATACGAATCATTTTCAGCTAATTGTCATAGAGAGAAAAAGAAGAAGAAAATAATTAGGAAGCATTTAATCTTAAATAAATCCTTTATGCAATAAAAGAGAGAAGAAAAAAACAAAACACAAACAATCACAACATATCCCACAAAAACAAAAAATAAATACGCAGATAAAAGCATAAACAGTAACAAGACACAGAATCCAAAGCCAATTAGGATGAATAATTGTAACAATGATAATATAACGACGCAACCGTGTCCGTTGACTCCACCTAAGCGGAAAATATTCGCGGTCCTCGGGGTCAAGCTAGGTTGAGATTATGACGTCACAAACTTGCGCATTTGCTACACAAACCCTAGTTATAGCCCTTAATAATCTTAAAATAGATCTCAAAGAGGAGTGATATTACTTAACTAATAAGACCATGTAGTTTTAAATCCTATTAGATAAAAGATAGAACCACATTAGGTAAGTATGATGACCTAATGACATCATAATGACGTCACGATCTCAAAACAAACTTGACAGCGGCGCTCGCGAAAATGCGTCCACGGTGAAAATAGCCGCGGTGTTTACAAGCTGTCTGCTGTTTTCGGAGAGGAGTGTCTGTGTCTGTCTGTCTGCGGGAAACCTTATTAGTGTCTTTTGGGGAGGAAGAGGAATTTGATTTACGAAGGAGAGGATAGAGAGAGAAGAAGAAGAGGAAGATATAGAGAAGAAGAGGAATATTTAGAGAAGAAGTGGAAGAGTTGGAGAAGAAGAAGAAGAATAGGTAAAAGAAGGAAGACGAAAGGGAGAAAAAGGAGGAGAGAATAGGAAAAGAAGAGGTAAATAAAGGGTGAAAAAAGACTCGAAAGAGAAGAGAAGAAGAGGGAGACAAGAAGAAGAATAGGAATAATACAAGAGACAAGGAGAAGGGAAAAGATGGAGGAGTCAGTGTTGAAACTCCTAGAGACAGGAAGCGACCAGGACTTCATTCGTCTCCTGAAGGAATTCGCGTCGAAGGTGAGACTCTTCGTTGCCCTTTCGTGTTGGTCTTTTTCTTCGTGTTTCATTTCGTGCTTTTCATTTTGGGGGTTAAGCTGCGTCGCCAAATGCTACAGACAGGCCGTATGGTACGGGTGGATTTCCGTCAGTACCTACCTTTAATGTGGTGATTCCCCGAGAGCGTGAAGTATAACATGCAAATTACGGGACGAAAGACGAAGGAAACCTACCAGTATGAGTGACATGTATGTGGATTGTGTACTAGTCGTGAATAGTTTGCGCTGAAATTTATGAGGATTATTAACCCCCTGTACTTGAGCAGGGAGTCGAATATCCTCCACATATACACGGCAGGATGGAGTGTATTTTAGGGCATAATCCTCCTTGCAGCCGACCCCATATCCTCTCCTGCTGTGTATATGCAGAGGATATTTGTCTGCCGGAGGGTGCAAGGGGGGTTTAGAGCAGTAGCCTCTCCTAAAGTGGGAGTAGATAATTATCTGACAATCCTCGTATATTTAGAGGTTTATTATTAATTTTCTTTCAAGTTCGCTGTTATACCTCGTGCCCTTCTCAACTATTAGTGTCTAGAGTATAAGGGGGAGTTTTCCGCATTGACCCATTGGTGATGGAGAAGTGTGCCAATTGCTAAGTTTACTCTTCTCCTGCTGTGATATTTTTACTATTATTATGTTGTATTTTCACCAAGGAGTCAATTATTCAGCCTGTCAGACCCCAACCTGTTTTCCCTTTTCCTTGAATTTGATTTTATTATTGTTATTACCATTAGTAACATTATTAATACTATCACTATTATTATTATCATAATAATGGCCATAACAATGATCATATTAATCAAAATAAAAACTATTTTGCAAAAGGTCGAGGAATGGGGTAAACAGGTGAGGTCAGGTAGGCTTACTAATATGCCACTAGGTGACTTAGCCCTCGAAGAGCTATCTATGTGTAAAAAGAATGATGAAATGAAACCATTCTAGATAGTGCTTATGTACATACCCTCCCATTATCAGAGGGTTAATTCCTACTTATATGAACACTATAGGATGAGTAGAATCCATGCTAACTCTTCTGGATAATTGAAATATATGTTGTATTATTATTACATCACATATGGTAGTATTTTATCTTTGATTGCCATAATATGACTGTGTTTGGTGACTTGTCTGTATTCTACACATTTATCTTTTCCTTTCCTTAATTCGGACTGGTTTCTATGGGATGTGCCCAGGAAATGTTTTTTTCTGTTCGTTTGGTACCATATGTTGATTTTATTTTTATTTTCTTTATTGTCTGTTTAGTGGAAATCAAGAAAGTTTAGAATGCAGAAAAACAAGATATGGGAAAAAAAAGAGATTATGGTTAATGGAAAAGTAAAAGAAAAGTTACTATTACGATTTCTTGTAATTTCTAGAATATTGAGTAAATTACATTTTTGATTAGAAAAATAAAAATATGTTCCTATAAGATTTGGAAATGTTGGTAAATCTATTTCTTATTCTGGATAATTAAAAGATAAGTTACATCATTATCATATCATATGTGATTTTAGTTCTATTTTATTTTGAATAATATCAGGGCAAATTTGATTATAAAAGTATAGATAAATGAAAAGATAAATCATCTTTTATTACCATACTATTGAACCTTCTTGTGAATTATGATCTATTGGACATATTACACTATAGTGAGGCCTGATATCCCAACCTTTCTAATCTTTCATTGACCCTGTCGAGAACAGCACCCATGAAAGCTCAACAAAATAGTAAATTCTCAGTGAAGACCTGTTTTCTCTTTAGTGAATTGAAATATTATATTATGTTTCCAAGATGGAGGAAGGGGACTTGTATTCCAGTGATATATTTTGTTCTGAAAGACGGGGATGTGTTCTGGTGTCCTAAGAGAGAGGCAATAGATGATATTTAGTATGCTCTCTATGTGAGGGTGTTTCATAAATCACGGTACCTTAATGTGGGAGGAATGAAGGTGAGATGTCATGTTTTTTTGTCTCGCGTCTCATTGCATTATGTAGGTTGTTGCAAAGTAGCATAGGAAATATGTATTGAAATCTGGTGTCTTTGTGTTAGCTCCTTGCCGCTTATGCTCTGTCTTACTGTGAGGTGGGTAAAGTTGATGGAATAATTTCCGACAATTTTTCCACTGTCACTTCTTGTCTTTAAGATAGACAAGGAGTCCCCAGATGGATTGGTGTGTACAAGTGAGCAATTTGGTTATCTCCTTCGAGAGGGTCCCAAATCTTGTAAGGATTTTTGATGATTTCAATAACCATTTACCTTGACTTTTGGTTAGTGAAATAATTGTAGGGTCTAGTTGTAATCATGCCTGTCATTATCTGTGTTTGTGTTATTTTAGTACATGTATATGATCAGTAGGTTGTGCTGTTAGATTTTAGGTTATATCTGTTCCCAAATACCAACTTCTCTTATTCATCAAAGAATTTTAGGAAAGGATACTCAGGGAGGAAGAGGCTTTCGGCTCCTCTTCCATCCTCACAACTTCAGCCAGTTTTAGTTTACGTTTTGCCTATATTTGTGAGTTGATTTACAAAGTCGTCCATAATCCAGACACACTCACACGTTGCTCATTGTCACTTCAGTCAAATAAGTGGTAAAGGTCCTCTGTTGATCCTGCTTTTAAGATCATTATTGTATTTGCAGCATTTGGTTTAGTGTCATTTCAACCTTTGCTTGTAGGATTTGAAGGCTGGAACCATCTGAGTTGGTAATTTTTTACAGTCGAGAGCCAGTAGTTTGATGTGACTTTAGACTACTGGTATGATTCAAAGCCACCTCTCACATTTATTTGGATTTTGAAAATGTTTGTTTTCATTTCTATCTTTGATTGTGTCTTCTACCATGGATATGATCATTATGGCCATTTTTTACTTTCTTTATGTGATCCCAGGTTTTGAATTTTCTTTACTGATCTGTTAACATTTCTTTTATAATGTGTAAGTAATTAATATTTGTGTGGCATTTTATCTATCTGATAAAGTCTAATTGTTATTTATGTTAGTAAATGTTCTGAATAGGACTGCCGAAAGATAGAGAAGAACCTCACATATAAAAACAGCATTATGATGAAAAAATAGCAAATATCAGAAAGCATAGGCCCGGCCACAATCCCTTATCAAAGTCAACTAACTTGTGCCTGTACAGCAAAGGCCAATGGTGCTGTGGCCTTCTTGCTTTGTACCTCAGCAAAGGCAAGCAAACTACTACGATAATCTCACATTAGAGCTAGTACTATAGACATCCTTGGCAATTTAGCGTCAAATATGCACAAAATATGGCATTGCCTCATGCTGTCCTACTCTGAATAGTTACTTTTACGTTGATGAGTTTGTTAATGAGTTTATGTATGTGTTTATCTCTACTCCATTCCGAGAGGAAATAATTTGAGGTCAGGTGATACTTAGATCAGTAAATAGTCACAGTAGATTACCTCTCCACTAGAGTTGGCATTCTTCTGTAATTCCAGTTCAGTACAGTTGCACCCACCAGGAATTTTGGTAGAGTGCAGCAGTCCGCCACTGGAATTCCTGCCGTTCAAGTTGGTACTCGGCATGCTCTCTGTGCAATGCTTAGATGATCATAGCTCTATGACAGTGCACTGAAGAAGAACCATTTAGTTTGTCTGTTTTTTTCATATTCTTGCAATTATGTTATTGCTTTATTTATCCATTTATGTGTTTATTTATTTCAGTCAGATATTCCTCTTCTTTTCCCACACTTACGGAGTAAATATCACAGATGGTGTTCACAACTTCTTGTTTTGTATTGTAATTTATTGTTTTATATAGTAAGTCACATCCCTTAGTTTAGACCTCTAACTAAAACTCACAACACTCAACATACAGACAACAAACAGACACACACACACACACACACACACACACACACACACACACACACACACACACACACACACACACACACACACACACACACACACACACACACACACACACACACACACACACGCACACATGCACACTCACACTCACACTCACACTCACACTCACACTCACACACACAGAGAGAGAGAGAGAGAGAGAGAGAGAGAGAGAGAGAGAGAGAGAGAGAGAGAGAGAGAGAGAGAGAGAGAGAGAGAGAGAGAGAGAGAGAGAGAGAGAGCGAGAGAGCGAGAGAGCGAGAGAGCGAGAGAGCGAGAGAGCGAGAGAGAGAGAGAGAGCGAGAGAGCGAGAGAGCGAGAGAGCGAGAGAGAGAGAGAGAGAGAGAGAGAGAGAGAGAGAGAGAGAGAGAGAGAGAGAGAGAGAGAGAGAGAGAGAGAGAGAGAGAGAGAGAGAGAGAGAGAGAGAGAGAGAGAGAGAGAGAGAGAGAGAGCACTATACCATGGCCTTTGTTCTTCACACTCCATCAAAGACAAACAAGTGTCCACCGTGTATACTCTGGCAAGAAAGAGCTTGTCAATCCAAGTCCGAGCTGTATCTTGCTGAAGATATGCAAGGTGGTTTGTAGGCCTTTGCCAGAGTGCAAAGTGTGGGGCCATGGTATTCTAAACAGTTACCACTTTTTTTCTTAAGAAACATACCCTTGAGCTTAACCAATAGCATTGTATATAAATGTAGATAAAAAGAGAGGAAACATAAGCATGCTGAATCCCAATGCTAGAATTCTGATTAGGCCTATGTGCATTCACCTTGAGAAGGGGTTCTTTGGGGGGAGGGGTCAGAGGGTTCAGGAGGCCTCAGTAGTGCATGAGATGAAACCTTGTGGTTATCCCTCCCTGATATTTAGACTCATACATCTAGGGAAACTAGAATTCATGAGACAAGAGATAGGTATGAGGATGACTACACACTGTTTGTTATCTTGCATTGCTGTTGTTCATTTTCCTTCACTAATTTTTCAGCTGCTATGTTGAGTACATTATGTATGTCAGCAGAAATTTGAGTAATGTTTTTGTGAGTCATATGCTCTAAGATTCTCACCCTGAAACTATCGGTCGATGTATAGCTTCATTTTTGGTGGAGAGAATACAAGTGAAAGAACTGAGTGTTGGTCAAGCCTTATCCATAGAGATCTAATAAAGAAAAAAAGAAAAGAATTGTTCTTAATTCATCTTTTAAAGATAGGATATAAGAGGTAGTAAGATTTGCAGAAGGCTTAAACTCTTAGTTCAACTAGTTAGCACCCCACTGGTCACCAGTAAGCACTTGTGTGACAGCTCTGATGGTTCAGTACAGGGAAGTTTGCATGACAGCTGATTGGTCAGGTGTGGCACCATCACTACCACCCCACACTGTCCACCAGAGCCCAATTAACCCATTAGCAGCGGATGGCATGATTTGTTGCAAAGGCAGAGTTGGTCATAGACGCGGATGGCACCGTGCCAGACAATGTAAACCAGCCATCCTACTGCACAAATATTTATTTAATACCATGACCAATGGGTTAAAGTGGTTGATACTGCCATATTGCATTGGGTATATAGCAGCATTAATAAGAGAGCAGAATATGCCTTATTTTACCCCATTTACTCTATGCCATACAAGTCTGGAAAATCCACTACTCTAGCATGTATCTGGTCCCCAGACAAGTGAGGTTCATTCACTTCTGTTCCCTGTGTTTGTTTCTTTTATATATATTATGAAAACAGGGTTGGCAAATGGTAATAAGATATGCACCATGTTCTACCTGATTTTGTTTTGTTAGTTATAATCAACAATTTTTTTTTTAAATGGACGTTTCATATTTGTTTTCACTTTTCCTGAATGTATGTATAAGATTTCAATCACAATTTCCATTTTCCGTCCTTTTCTTGTTTTTCCCTATCTTTCTTCAAGTTTCTTGTCTACCCACATAATACCAGGCTGACAATAAGTGGTTGTTAGCAATCTGTGGTAAAATTGAAATATTTTGCCCTCCATAGAGAACTGGAAAGCTAGGATTACCTCTTCAGCAGGAAAAGCAATAGTTCATAGAATTATTCCAATTTTATAGCTTGATTTGAGATAGGACTGTATACAGGAGTTTACAATTTTTCCTTTACAATTTTTCCTGTGTACGTGATGGACTATTTAATTTTCTTCCATGGAATAGGCATCTTGGGATCTGTGTGTATCCTCTTTTATTGTGTGAATAGAAGATTTTCTAAATGTTTAACCTCTATACTTGTTTCCAATTAAATGTCTTGAAAGAGAATTTCAATGGAAGGGTTGATGTTTCTTTGTTCATTAAAAAGAATAAGATATGTGTTTCTTTTAATATTGCTGTTAGCCCCTTGTGGACGGGTTAGTGGTAACTATGCATTGACCACACGCTGGCATGTTTCTGTTAATTCCAAAATTTACTAAAACATATTTTGCCTCACAAAAATAGTTTGTAATGATAAACTAAAGCTGAAGATACATGTAATTATCATTTATTTACATGGGATGGGTTTGGATGAGTGTGGATGTGGTGATTGGTGGATGTATGGCAAAAGAGATGCATACATGCCCATAATATTATGTGACCAGTCTGCATGGGGTTAGATATGAGACAAGGTTAGTAGAGGATAGGATAACAGCTTACTTGGCTACTGGTATATAGTTTGTATAAAGATGATTATACATGTAAATACATAATACATGTTGCATGGTTGAGCTTCAAACTGCCAATGTATTGCAGTAATAACAAGTTTATTCAGGAAGAAAGGCTGTCAATGATATTGCTTTAGGACATGAAAGACAACCACATAATTAAATGTATAACTTTTTTTTTTCTATATCAAGGAATCTTGGCTTGGCTTAAACCCTTCCTGATTTATATTGTTGCTTTGTTTAGGATACCAGCTTTTATTATGATGATTTTTTTTTAACTATATTGTGTTTGTCTCTCCTTTATGTTTACCCTGTGTAACTTTGGTAATATGTAAATCTAATGTCATCCCAATGCTTTTATTTAGAATTGAGAAGACAATCCTTATACTGATTTCTATTAATGCTGTAAATTGTTCTCTTTGTGTTACTGTAAATGTATTCCTTCTTAAGGTCCGATGTTTTTCCCTCAGTATGAGCAGCAGTTCACTCCAGTGGGATTATCACAGCAATGCACAGAGCGACTGTGGAACATGATCATGGCGCGATTAAGTGATCCGGCAGCAAGTGTCACCCACCAGACTTGCCTTTCTGTGATCAGAATACTCAGGTGAGAGCTCAGAGCGCCTCCCATAAAAATCATTCTTCTTCATCTTTGTTGTCTCTCTCCCTCTCCCTCTCCTCTCCATTCTCCTCCTTCTCCTTCTCCTTCTTCTCCTTCTCCTTCTCCTCCTCCTCCTCCTCCTCCTCCTCCTCCTCCTCCTCCTCCTCCTCCTCCTCCTCCTCCTCCTCCTCCTCCTCCTCCTCCTCCTCCTCCTCCTCCTCCTTCTCCTCCTCCTTCTTCTTCTTTTTATGTACTTCATGTGCATTGAAAAAGTGATCTCAGACCAATATTTTGTTTTGGATTTAACTAAAAGACTGCTTGTCTGTTTCTCCTTTCTAGTAGAGACAAACAGTCCCTAAACAACGTGATCGACAGCGACAGGCTTGCCGTTATTGTGCGTCTGGCAGGTCTTGTCCCTGAGGAAGAGGCCTTGCAGCGCCTAAATCAACAAATCAATTATGATGGTAAAGTATCTTCATTTGGTTGGAATGAAATGTATTAATGGAAAGTCATATGCAGGAGCAATATCAGTTTGTGGTTGAGTGTACGTGCGAAAGTACCTTTTGATTGTAGGTTTGTGTAAATGAGTAAAAGTGCCAGTGTGCATCGTTTTGAAAATTAGTTGATTATGTTCATGTTTATTTCAAATGGAAAAAAGAACCTGTTTCTCCACGTATTTATTTTTTCTGTCTGTATGACCGAAGAAGGGAATTATATTTCTACATTTTTGTATGCCTCCAGAAAGTTAATAAGTTTGTTTACTACAGTGTATTGAGTTGTTAATTTTGTTTTTATTTGTTATTTTTTACAATGTTTTAAAAATTAAGTATCAGTAGATTTCTGTATTTTTTTTGTCATTTTGCACATAGTCTCTATGGTTTATTATCATAAATAAAGCTCTAATTACAAGTAGATATATATATACAAAAAATGAGATAGTTTTAATTAAGAAAGCATAGAGTATTTTTATATCAACAAATGAACATCAAATAAACATCAAATAAGCCTTTTTTAGGATAACTCGCTCAACGATATATGTATATGAATACAGTAAATTCACAAAATCAAAGATAACACAGTATTTCTACCCCCCAGTGGTGACAGAGGCTCAGAAATGCTTGAGCAACCTGCTCTACAACAGCTCGGCCATTCAGCGTATGTGCTGCATCAACAGCTGCATCCCCGGCCTCATGTGTCGCCTAAAGACCTTCAAAGACCCCGATCTGCCGCATCTCGTCAAGTACTTTGACATGAGGCTGCTCTTCCTCCTGACAGCTTTCTGCGGGGATATCAGGTGAGGGAGGACTTCCTCCTCTTTGAGACTTGCCATTGATATCAGGAGAAGGAAAGTTGCTTTGATGCTTGGCATGGATGTCAAGGAAAACAAAGATAGCCTTTATCCTTTATTTTTATGTTTTGTTTTGTTTTTCTTCATATTTATTTTGTCTGATTATTTTCCTTTTCTTTCTTATTTTCTCTTTTTGTTTCTATTTCCCTTTTCTTGTTTTTTTCTCTCTCTTATCATTTCCCTTTCTTTTCTATTTATTTCTTTATTTTTTTAATTTATTTGTCAGTCTTTGTTTTCTTTGCTTCCTTATGCTACATGTTCCTCTTCTTCTATCAAAGGAGTGACGATGATTAACCTTTCATGATGGGCACTTTTTGCGGGATCACTATCACACTGCATTTTTATACTAGCTACTTCTCCCTTCACTTGTGTAAGTTAAACAGTATACTAAATGGTAGTTAGTAAAACTTAGGTAATATGTTATATATAGACTCATATATCATACCATAAGCCTAGAAAACAATAGAAAACACAACAGGAGAAGTAGGATAAGGAGAAGGAGGAGAAGAAGGTGAAGGTGAAAGTGAACTTGAACCTCATACATTCAATCGCTCATGCAGACCACGTCTGAGGTCAGAGTACCACGGGCTGACCTACTTAATCGAGATCCTCGACCTGTCGCTCAAAACGGCCCAGGAGGAGAGCGAGGTGCAGTCTGTCAATGGCTACCTCCCAAATCCCATCATCTTCAACGTGAGTTTTTATTTTGTTTTCTTAATGGGGAGGGAAGCTTGGTGTGGGAACACCCACCCATCCAACCATCCATTCATATATTCATTCATTCATTCATTCATATAATCCATCCATCCATCCATCCATCCATCCATCCATCTGTCAGTCCATTCATGGGTACAACGATTTCCTTCTTCCCAACTCATTATCCACACTTTTCATTATTTATTATAAAGATATTGAAATTCTTAGACAATTGCTCTATTGCAGGTGAGTTCTAGATAAAGTTCTGGAAAATGATTTGCTTCAAATTCTATCCTACAGGATGAGCAGGCAGAGCTGGTCAATGAGGTCCTGAAAGTTCTGTACAACTTGGTGCTTCACATCGACAAAAACAGCCCCGATGAGGAAGAGGACAGCCATTGCCTACGTTTGATCAGCATCCTGCGCTACCTGCTCCTGGCCTCCACCCGCTGCCCTGAGAAGACAGATTCCCTGCACAGGTGGGTGACTGGGATTTGGTGTCTTTCTGCTTATATTTTTTCCACTTCTTCTTTGTAATCTTTCTTCTATGTACTTACCTCCTCTTCTGTTTCTAAGCTCCACCCACTTCCCTCTGACTGAAGACTGTGGGCTAAACTTTTTCCCTTTAATTTTATCCTTTACCTTTTCATCTTTTATCTCTTTTTTTTTTCCTTCTATTTCTTCTCTCGCTTTTACTTCTTCTTCTTCTTCTTCTACTCTTGCTTTTACCCTCTTATCCATTTCTCTTTCTTCTGTTCCTAGTTTCCCCTCCCTTGCCTCTGAGCAAGACAGACAGCAAAGATACACTCTCCAAGGCATCATCTCTCTTCTCTCCGTTTTGCAGCAACACAGTGAACCTGCTGCTGGTAATGCCCCCCAAGATGTATGAGGAATTGCTATGTGACATGCCCCAGGCCTCTGAATCTCCGATGCCCCCTCCAGCCCCCACAGTAGTTACTACCCAGCCCACTGCAGGGGCTACAGCATTGATGGAGGCTGCCTGCTTCACCGAGGTAGACTCAGACCTCAGCAAGCAGAATGAGCGCTCGTGCGAATATGACGGCAAGGACATGACAGCCATTATCAAGCTGTTGGACTTCCTTGACTCCAGATTGAAGTCGGTAGGTGTTCTAAGAGTTTTTGGTTGATGGTTGACTTTATTTTTTTTAAGAACTTATCTGTGGATAGTATATTATTTTTTTCTGTAATTGATTACCAAAAGATATTTTTTTGTCTGTTCTCTGACTTTTTTAGTTATTTGTAGATGAATTTTCTCTTCCATTAATCATTCACATTTCAGACTGTATATATGTATATTGTTATGAAAGAAGGCAGGGTACTTTTTACTTATTGATATTAATTTAGCAGATATATTTTTGTTCTATGGTTAATTGACCATGACTATTGAATCAATGTAAGGTAGATATAAATCTTTCTCTGGAATGGGAAATTTTTCATCCTCATTTGCATGGAAATGTTTGTTTTTTGTGAAACTCTGTATCCACAGTTGTAATACAGAGTAAAAAACAGGGAAAGAATAGAACAGCAAAATTTTAGGATACAGAGGAATTAATGATTTTATTATCTCATTAAACTGATTAACCTTCAAGCACAAGGTTTACAATACATTGAAATATAAAACATAAAGTATATATTTATACAGAAAGGTAAATCACTCCAATATCTAGTTATTTAAGTACTTTAAAAATGGAAAAGCTTCAGTCAAGCTATTTTAAGGGATCAACTCTCCTACCAAACATTAAAAGAACATAAAGAACATAGAGATTTTCTGGTGGTAGGTGAATCCTTTTATTTTCTAATGAATGTGATTTTCTCACAATTACCTTTACCGCAATAGCCCGAGAACCAGTTCCTCACCTGGGCCACTTTCAAGGTAGAGGAGGAAAGGAGAGATTCTCGCGCCAAAGTTTGCGGAGAATAATGATAGCAATAGCCGCGGCTTTGGTCGCTAGCCACTTGCCTTCCCTTGTGTAATTTGAGACCTTTGTAGAAAAGGAATCTAGATTTTGCTTTGTAGAATTCTGGGTAAAGAACAATGTGAAGAGTAGAGAGTTGAATTACTTTTGTCACATCTCTAAAAAGAGCTTTGTTGTTTCTTTGATGTTCTATGATGAAAATGCTATTGTACAACTGAGGAAATATCAGTGAATTTGATATCCTCAAGGGTTTCCTGCTTCTAATTCCTGCTGATTGTAGATGCTAGCAATGTAATTCATTATATTTAGCTACGTCTTTTGAGATAGAGCTCATAACTTTGAAGTTGAATATGGTTTGTGCTTTCCATACTAGAATACTTGTTTTTATGTCATGGGATAACTATGTACTGCTATCCACACATTTATATATATATATATATATATATATATATATATATATATATATATATATATATATATATATATATATATATATATATATATATATATATATATATATATATATATATATATATATATGTATATATATATATTTATATATACACACACATACACATACACATACACATACACATGCACATACACATACACATACACATGCACATACACATACACATACACATACACATACACATACACATACACATACATATATATGCATACGTACATATGTATATACATACGTACATACATACATACATACATACATACATACATACATACATACATACTTACATACTTACATACAAACATACAAATATACAAACATACATGCATACATTCAAACAAACAAACAAACAAACAAACAAACAAATAAACCCACACACACACATACACACACACAGACACACAGACACACAGACACACACGCACACACACACGCACACACACACGCACACACACGCACACACACACGCACACACACACACACACACACACACACACACACACACACACACACACACACACACACACACACACACACACACACACACACACACACACACACACACACACACACACACACACACACATACATACATACATATGTCCATACATATATTCATACAAACATAGATAATATACACAATATGATTATTGATTATTTTCCTTATTAAATTTTGTATAATCTGTCTTTAATCAATGCCTTATTGATATTTTTTCAAATGATATTGACCTTCATCAGTTGACTTTTAACAACACGGATCTGCCACAGCCCGGCCAGTCTTCGAGCAAGAGCCTGATGCCCATTCTCACCCTGATGGTGGAGATGACGCAGGCCAACCGCACCATCCGCAAGTTCATCCGGCTGCGCATCCTACCCCCTCTAAGGGATGTAAGCAAGAGACCAGAAGAAGGTCACACCATCCGCAACAAGCTGTGCTCGCTCATGACCTCGCCCCTGCACGACCTCAAGCACCTGTCGGCAAATTTCTTGTTTATTTTGTGCAAGGAGAGTGGTAAGTGCAATTTTTATTTTTATAATCCATAGTTGGGACAAATATTGAGACTGTATTTTAGATATATGGAATGAATAAGACTGAATAATTTTTTAAATCAAGATGTATGATTTATTTTTGAATATGATTATCTTCCATCTCCATTGAAAAAGATGATAGCATTGCAGTGTTGATTAAGCCTTGTTAAATGATTGAATTCATTCCTCCAACAGTTTTGGAAAGGAATGCTGTTAGATGCTATTCTAGGCAGATTGTTTTGATTCTATTGTCTGTTACTGTTTAGGCTTTAAGATTTGTCATTGATGTATATATAGGTTAAGTATTTGGGAGATCATCAGACGTATTTTGAATAATATATATAGATAGGTAGATCAATGAATAGATGTAGATATAGGTCCTGTCCAAGGTTAAAAGGGCATCCACTTAGGGGTAATGGGCTCCACATGCCAAATTAAAAAGGCCTTCGCAAGAACACACTATCCCAACCCTCACAAGGGAGTGTGTGGCCTAAAACCGATCACACATATAGATAAGTATATTATTCCAAATGATTGAAAAAGAAAATTACCTCTGTGTCAATTACTAGGATCCAAACATCTCATACATGAATCTCGCTGCCACTCATTAACACCCCACAGTTGACCGGCTGATCAAATACACGGGATATGGCAACGCAGCAGGTCTCCTCGCCTCTCGTGGCCTGATGCTGGGAGGAAGCAAGCCAACCATCGACTACTCTTCGGACTCAGAGGATTCGGACACCGAGGAATATGAGAGAGTCAAGGACATGTGGGTTGATGGAGATTTTTATCTATTTTTATTTCCATTGCGTTGTTTTATTATTTGATTATTTTTCACTTTATTTTACTTTTTAGGACTGATTTTAATTTGGGATTGTGGTAGTATGTATTTCATTAAACTCTTAATATCCATAGACTTACTGAGAATTATTTTTACACATTTTTCCTAGAGAAGCAATTTGATATAAAAAATAATGGTTAAAGAATTGAATCAGCCTTCTAGATATAGTTATGAGGAAAAGATTCATTAGTAGATATAATTTTCTAATGTGTTGAAGATATTACACACTGTAATAAATTTCATTATATCTGATGAACAAAGTATTGTGATCATTTACAATATACTTACATTTAACACTAGCACGACTGAAAATAGACAAGTACAGGCTGAATATACCTAAATGTACTTAATCTTTAGTCCTTGCGCCTACTTCTCTTGAAAGAATGAATTTTAACTTCCCTCTCCTAAACTCTCACTTCACAGGATCAACCCAGTTACCGGTCGTTACGAGCCCCCTCGACCATCGCCGCTTGATGGCATGACAGACGAACAGAAGGAACATGAGGCCATGAAACTAGTCAATGTGTTGGACAAACTCACCAGGTATTTGTGTGTGATTGTGGGTGTGCATGCGAGTGTGCGTGCGAGTATGAGTGTGCATGTGAGTGTGAGTGTTAGTGTGAGTGTGAGTGCGAGTGCGTGTGCGAGTGCGAGTGTGAATGCAAAGGTGCATGCGTGTGCATTTGCGTGTGTGCATGTGTGTGGTGTGTGGATGTGCGTGTACACGCTTGATAAAGATAGAGATTGCACATGCTATTGTATGCAGTGGAGTGAGGGAGAGTGATAGCTTGCAGGTCCTAACTCATGGATTTTATTACATAGTGCTTCCTCTACGTACATGTGATCAGGAAAATGACTCCATATGTCACCCAACAGACACCTCTGATGTCAATACAAAGATTCGCCTTTCCAGAAACAACATCATTCAGCCGTGCCGCATAGGTGACGATGGAAAGCCGCACCCAGTGGAGAGCGTGATGGAGTTGCAAGAAGGGCTGGGGGTCCTGCCGACGGGAGACCACAACAATGACTCCGATGACCACAATAATGATTCCGACTAAGGTTGCGCTGCTTCCAGAGACCGGCCTGATGACTGGCTGACTGGCTTTTTTATTTATTATTATCATTATTATGATCTTTTTTAGTTTTTTTTTTCTCTCTCACTATCTCTATTGCAATCATTTGATTTATTGTTTGTTTTATAATAGAGCTGGAATTTTAAACCTGTATTTTTTGGAGAGTTTATTTTCAATTTGGAAGATTTTGGGATTTTCACACATCTTGTTGATAAATCTTGTTGACAATATGGTTTAATGGAAATGCAATGTTGCATTGACATTATTTATAGGTATGAAGGGATGTGAGCAAGCTCTTTTTAAGAAAAAAATAATTCAATATACAAACACTGAAAAAATTTCCATATGTTCATGTTTCCATTAATGTATTTGTCATTCTCTTTATATTGTATGAATGCTGAAGAAGGAAATGAGGATATATTGTAAATAATCTATCTTGTACAACTGAGGTATCATAATATTGTGGCAGAGAAATATAAATGAAATTAGGCAGATTTTTATAAATTTCTAGTTGAGAGTGATATATGTGATTTTTTCTATACAACAATGAGGGGATAATAATGTCAGTACTGCTGTAGGATACTGACTAGTTTCAAGACTACAAATAACATTATTTATACAGTAGGGATACAGGAACAAATAAAAGTTATATAGAGAGTATGTTTATATATGAGGATGAGATTTTTTTTTTTTATCAATATTCCATCAGTTACCAAGCTTTTTATTTGTTAATAGGAACATTATATGGTTAAGGACCTTGACATAGTAGTTTTGAAAGATTTTGAACGACATGAATTATTAGGTCCAGTTGTAAAGCCAAAGATTATATCCTGTAAGAATTACCCACTGTGAGCATAGTGATTACATTGATTTGAATACTTTCCCTTGAGATTTTGAGGAGTATTTGAAGTAGTGTCGTAAAAAAGGATAAAATGGTCGTTTGAAGAAGTGATAATAGCTGCTTGACGTTGTGAAAATTACTTTGGGTTACTGGTAAATCCTATCTTAACCCTTTTGCTGTTTATTAAGACTGAAGTGTTGCATTATTTAAATTGGAGAGATGTGGCCTTGGCAGAGACTGGAAATATGAATGAGCTTCTGCAACAGGTATGTATGTGTGTGGCCGGGCATCCATGAGTCATATAGTAGAATTATAGTGCTCAGTGCCATAGGAAGGCTGTGTGAATACAGTGTGTTTTTTAATCCATTTCAAAGGATCTTAGACTTGAGAACAATCATGGGGAAAGTACATGTAAAGGGAGTGAGGATCGTTTGCAGAAGATTTAGGCAACTTGACCTCAAGCTGCAAAAGGGTAAAGACAGAGATTGTACTGACATCTCATCCAATGCCCATCCTCTTGTTTGTATCATTAGCTCTAAGTAATCTTCGTTTTATAAGTCACTTATCCAGACATCCTGATACGTACCATCCGGGTTTTATATAAGGGAATAGCAGCAGCCAGAAGCATGACTTAGTAGATTTTTGTTCTCGCAACTTCCTACCGTTGCAAAGTGAGCCAAATCGTTTGGCATGTATAAACACACTGATGGCTGTGTGTGCGCTTTTTGAAATCATACTTGCAGACAGCAAAGTCTGCAAACCATTTCAAAGTTGCTGCCAATGTTATTTCATCATGGTACATCAACATAATACAGCAGCTGCCAAGCATGAATCTTTGGTATTGTCTCCTTGTCACTGCCATTTTTGGTCTATAGAATAAAAAAAGCAAAACAAAAAAAAGAGACATTTGAAACTGCAGCAGAACAAATGTAGATAGATAGAATCTTGAACAAGGCCAATTATCTCATCTGGGTGTATTATATGCCAGGTAAAAGCAAATGGCAAAAGTTTTGTTTGTCTAAAAGACTTAGAAAAAAGGGAAGCATTTGTTTTTACAGTCTAAAGTCCTGCTTCCTCTGAGGAATCCAGTTGGTATATGGTAGTCATGTGATCATTTCTCTGAATTGTTTCCATGTGGTTGCTAAAACAAATATATATATATATTCCTAAAGCTGGAAAAAGGGAGAAAGTGGGGTAAATAAAGAAAAAGGGATAAGATGATGAAATAGATAATACATAACTGCTAATTTATAATTATTTAAATGTGTCAAAATGTTTCATTTGTATATTGAAATGAAACTAAAATGTGTACATACAATCATATTATTTTTAATTTTATGATATCTGTTGTATAGATTCAAAAGATTGATATTTTATGAGCTATATGTGTGTTATATTTCACTTTTCTATTCTTAAATTTGAATGAAATATTTCTAGTTCTTTTTCTAAGTTTTTCTAAGTTGTCTTATTTTTATTGATTTATTTCATGTACTATACCTAATTTTTTTTTTTTTTTTTTACTTACTGAGGCAAAGATGACTCTTGAGAGGTTGGTGATATTTGACTGAATGTGATGTATCCAAATAACTTCTTTGCATTTCAATCAGTTATCATCAGCCACCTGAAGCCGTCATGTGTATCTTGCCTCAATAAAAAAAAAAAAAGCTGAATACAACATTGAATTATAATTTGTCAATACCAATGTATTTGTAGTATCTGTTTTGTTTTTGAAACAAAGAAAATAAAGGATGAAATTAAAAGTTAAGGATTCAGAATATGCTGAATTATGTAGAAAAATACTTTAAAGTAAAGGAAACTGTGTAAATGTGATTATTAGAAATTAAAACTAAACAGTTGATTACCTGGGAGAATACATTTGCTATAAAGAAGAACTACTATATTGATTATTAAAAGAAAAATTATTATTTGATCATTTTTTCTTCAAGGAAATGTAAATTATGTACAAGATAAATTCTGAAGATTGCGGTGCTGACTTTAGAAAGTTTCTTGCAACTACAACTTAGCCATTGCAAGAAGAAAAAGGTAGTTTTAATAGCACTTGTTGGAAGTGTATTGGGCATTCATCTGAAACTCTTGAATATCTAATATTGAGAAGAAGAAGAAGAAAAAAAAAAAAAAGGTATATAATGTGTCATTTTGAAGAGTTTGATATTTGCAAAATACTTAGCTTTGTGTACTCAATGAAAAGAAGTAGG
>BOPN01004688.1:47500-50000 GCA_017312705.2 Penaeus japonicus
TAAAGAAATCTTGTGTTTCTCTTTTCATGGTGCCCTAAGAGGACTAATATTTTAATGCTACACAAGTAAGATAGGGAAGGAGTTAAGGAATAGAAACGATAAAGTAAATTCTAGTAATGTATTTTGATGCAATTAATTTTTAGCAGAGAGTTAACACAAAAGATCCTTTTACTATGCCACTGATGAAAGTTCTTTTTAGAAAGGCCAAAGTGCTTGTACTTGCTATCTTTGCCATATTGCTGCTTTGTGGCATAACTTTTTTTGATTTGTTGTGGCAGCTGTTGTGTAATTAAAAAAAGAAGGGCACACATTGTCTCCTTCCTATAAGGTATCGTTGCATATGAAGGCTTGGATATAGAAGCACTTTGGAGGTATGCTTGCCCGCAATTATCGACTGTGCCTGAACAGTGATAGGCAGAAGGGGACTTTTGTAAGGCTTTTGATACCATTCTTAGAAAGTTTTTAAAGTCTTTTATTTTGCCTTTTTGGGGCTTCGGTTTAAAAAGTTGGATTTCTTGTTTGTTACTTGATTATTTTAAGTTTTTATTTTTATGCTCATTTCTTATGACAATAGTGCTGATGGTATGAAATAGATCTTCTTTAATTTTATACAGTGTTATGGTATGCTATATAAATATATATACATATTTTTTCCCAGTATGTAATCAGTTTTGATTTCTAAAAAGCATTATTCATTATAAACTATTCTATAACCTGTTAGAATCTGTGGTAACCTTTACCATAGATTCTTCTGTGTGTCTCCCATGTGGTAAATAATATGAAGAAAACCTGATATGAATCCCTTATATAGAATAAGGCATGTATACACCACAATTTTTTTGTGTCTGTGAACTTTATACTATATTGTAAGTTGTTGTGTACTTAATGGTACATAGAGAAAGAATTGATGTTTTACGATCAACCACTCCAAGATGTGTTCTGTTCTCTAATCATCTTTGTCCTTTATGCTGAGGAGGGCTTCATTAGTAATCTCTTTGATTTGCATATTTAAAATAGCCCTTTGCCCATTGTTTGTTCACCCATTAGCTAGGCTCCTTCATTTGCATTTAAGGTAAATAGGCTGTTTATAAGGATAATATCAAAAAAAGATTTACAATGGTTGGATGTTGTGGGTTAGCTTAATGTAATGTATGCTTGTAGGGAATATATATAGTGGCCAAATATTTAACAGAAGTGGAATTTTATACATTGATTTTGTGAATCCATATATTTCATATACAAATTCATATACAGTGTTTCTTTCTTTTTTTCATTATGATCTTTATTATTATTATTATCATATGTTGAGTGAGTAGTATCTTTTTTTTCCCACCCAAAGCTTTTCTTGCTGTACATATAAGAAGTCATTCGTGTCCTTAAAAAACAAACAAACAAACAAACACGTAGTTCTGTATTTTTAATGTCATTTAGCGATGATTTTGTTAGGTTTCTCTCTGTTGTATTTTGTCCTTTTGAGATCTAGTTTAAAGGTAATGAAGTTGTACCTATTTTGGCAGCATCAGTGCCAGAAAGTTCAATAAAAAAAGGAAAAAAAAATTGTAAGCTGTCATTTCTTCTTAATGAATTATGGACCAAGAGCAGGATATGCAGTCCTGTATATCATTAAGTAAAATAAATATTGAAATAAGGTGGCTTTTTCTTATTCCTTCATTTTGAAAATATTTTAGATTTTCACTGTATTTTTTATTTTGTTTTATCCTATTGTAATTGTTTTTAATTAATGGTAGAATAGTAAGATGTGTATGTATACTTTTCATACCACTGACAGTTTTTTTTTTTTTTTTATTATTTTATTGCCTTGCTCTGTTCAACAGTTTAGAAAATGAGAAGGGAGGGGAAACTGAAGAAAAGAAATATTACATTACTGCATGACACCTAACAGCCATATTTGCATGAGGATTAACGTGAATAATTAGTTCTACCATTGAAGTTATAACCGACCCTTTGGTATTGCATCTTTATCAGAATTATGTAATTCTGATGCAACATTAAAGCAATTATATGTGGGATTATACACTCTCATTCATACACTCTTTAGACTGCTCACAGTAGAAGAAATGCGTTAGTTTTTGAATAAAGAATAAAGGAGCTTGGGAAATTCATTGCACATTCCATTTAAATGTCGTGGTCAGTCCAGCTAAACTGAAAGATAAATTCACAATGCAGTAAATGCAAATTTATAAAAGCCTTATATCAATGACTAAAAGGTGGTTTATTATATTGAAGTATGTTATAGAGTTGGTTGATAAGTCTCTCAATAAAAAGGATGGCATTGGATAATATAAGTAAATTTAGTTTCCTTGCTTTCTGGGGTTAACGCTGGAAATTTTCAATTGATTGCAATGATAAGGATTTATATTAAAGTTGAGTTTAAAAACAAGCAAACTACCTTTTCATACTTCATGTTATTGATTGTGAATATTACAAATATATACAAGAGAAGGAGTAAGTGAACGGAAGTGATCAGTTAAAAAAAAAA
>BOPN01004689.1:0-7500 GCA_017312705.2 Penaeus japonicus
ATATATATATATGCGTGTGTGTGTGTGTGTGTGTGTGCATGTGTTTGTTTGTGTGTGTGTGTGTGTTGTGTTTATGTGTGTGTATGTGTGTGTGTGTGTGTGTGTGTGTGTGTGGTGTGTGTATGTGTAGATCCATGTATTTATATATATTTGTAAATATGTATACATACAATTTTTATTTTTTTATTAACTTGATAGTTATGTGCATGTGAGAGCGTATTAGGCCTATTGTTGTTTTAAGATAATTGCCAATATCGACTAAAGTTGACTTGGTTTGAAATACATTCACTTATAAAGTAAATGACATCCATTATCTGCCAGCTAGTAAAACGACAAAACAAATAAGGTCCCAAGGCAGCGGCCCCCTTATGGCGTTGAAGAGTCACAGAAGGTTGTGTGGCCAAGACCGCCAAACAGCGCGCCATAAACTCGTTCCAGCAGGAAAACGTGAGGCAAGACTCCCGTGGCGAAAAACGCGCTAAACAAAGGGCTCCAGAGGACTCTTGCAACAGCGCGCCATAAATCTTGTTGTTCAGTTCAGGGTCACAGGGATCGCGCCCGCTTTGGCCAACGTGCCTTTCATTGAACGCTGGTTTTATGCGTCAAAACCCAGAGTATTTATATCCCTTATGTTTTTTTTAATGAAAACACATTTTCTGTGCTATGTTTGATTAAATGTTTGATTAATGATGAATCAAAATGCATGTGTTGCGTATCAACGTCCACGTATGCATTTTGGCTTCCAAAGAAAACGTATATGGGAAACTAAACTAATCTAATGGCTCCATAAAATTTGTCGTTTTTCATGTTGTCATGTTTAGTAAATTCCTATATTTTTTATCTATTTACATAGATATTGAAAATGGTGATGAAGGTAAAACATATTGAATGGAGTTTTATATAAAATTGATACATATTCCAATTGCATAAGCAACTTCCCTGTGCATTTTAAAGATACCGTTAAATTTCTGCGTTTCTTTTAAATCACATATGCAGAAAAGTATCCAAAAGCTTCGAAAGAGATTCCAGATATCATCAACAATAGAAAACTTACTATTCATATCTCGCGCTTACCACGTCCGCACCATGTCCAACAGTGACATTACCAACCCCTGTTTATAACAGAAGAGGCGGCGAAACCTCTCCACCAGCAGCCCAAACAAGCAGTGAAATGGTGTCTTCGTAGGTGAACGTCACGCACTGCTGGCGATCATCAGAAGTGAGTACATAACAGCCTTCGCAACCACATGCACACCAGAAAGGAAAAGCCCTTCGCCGAGTGTGGACGAGGCTCTCTGTGGTCAGCCATGTACATCGGATATTCTCGCCAACAGCCTGTCCTTCTCCGGGTATGTTTCATGAAGTAAGTTTAGAAAATCTCACCATTGTTGATTTCTCGTTGAAGTAATAACATTTTTTTTTTACTTGGCATAACCTAGATCTTAAAAGGAAAGCGTTAAGGGTGTATGAACTTTGACATTTTAGATTTGGATTATGGTTGATTCACTTGCATTTTGATATGGCTTTCTGGGAAAAGTTTTTGCTGATTAATCATAACATTACTGACAATTCATTTTCGAAATGATAAAGCTCAATTTCGGCTTCATGATATATAAAGAAAATTAGAGGATGTGATTATGACCAGTTTCTACTTTTAGAATGCAGTGTTGCAGATTGTGCGCTGTGCTTGTGTAACTCATCTCATTCATGCAAACTTTTCTTTCAGATTCCAATTTAGAGTAACCAAAATAGCGTCTTATTTATACATCTTTATATTTTTTATTTATTAATTTTAGTATTGTGATTTCTTAAAAGAAGAAAAACGAAAAAAGAAAAAAAATCATTTTTATTATTATTCATTATCTTTATTCATTTCTATTGTTCTTATATTGATAATACTTCATAATATTTGTTACTGTTATGAGTATTGTGATTGTTATTGTTATTGTAGTTACTGGAGTTGTTATAATTATTATTACTGTTATTAACATCAATATTGTTATCATTATTTTTATTTTTCTTATAATTACTATTATTGTTATTGGCATTATTTTTATCATTACTATCAATAATAATGATAATAATAATATAATTATTATTTTATCCTAATTACTATTATTTTTATTGTCATTAGTATTGCCATTACTATGAATATCTATAATTATAATAATATAATAATAATAATTATTATTATTATTATTATTATCATTATTATTGTTATGATTATTATTACTATTATTAATATTATCATTATTATTATTATCACATTATCACATTACTCTTATTATTTACATTATTAGTATTACCATTAGTATCATCGTGATTACCATTTTAATTATTATGATCATCATTATTATTATTGTCACCGTCATTATCATCATTATTGACAATGATTATTTTAGTAACTACTAGTGGTAAGAATAGTAATAACACTAGAAGAACAAGAAAATAATATTTGTGTTGATCACAATTCTGTTACTGCTGTTGTTGTAATATCATGGTAATTGTTATTATAATTAAAATTTGATATCATCATTACCACATCTTTATCGCCAGTATCATTATCGTCACCATCACATGTTACCATAATTATTATTAATTGTAATGTAGTTTGTTGGTTTAATGATATGACTAACTTCTTTCATTGATGTCATTTGCATACTGCAGATACAGAAATTGCTAATAAATCAATTTCCTTTATTATTATCAGCGTTGTTATTTTGATTATTCTCATTGTTTTTCAGAATTATCCGCCTGTTTATATATATATATATATATATATATATATATATATATATATATATATATATATATATATATATATATATATATATATATATATATATATATATATATATATATATATATATACATATATATATATATATATATATGTATATATATATATATATATATATATATATATAATTCATGTAACATAGAGGATCGATTTTTATCAAATAAATGATTAGTCCTTGCCATTAACATTCGTTTCCTCGTTTCACGTAGTCATCATTACGAATAAAATCTACAAATCAGTAGACCTGAATTCGTGCTAATCATCCAGTGTTTGCCAATGCGTCATAGGTAATACCAACGTGAGTAATATAACCTAGCCTACTTTTCCTCCCTATTTTTTACAACAAACGCATGACTCCAGTATCAGTTGCCGAAGTGATCATTTAACCCCACAGACCACATAATATTTATTGTAACCTAGGCAAAGTTTTCATGTTTAAATTATAGATAATGATTTAACTTCAAACTTTGAAGGAAAGATCACTCTACAAAATTAAATAATTTCACAACTGCATAATCACTTGTTATTTATTTACAAATTTACCGTTAGCTACACCCGCTGCCACGACGCAATGCGCAGGTTGGATGAGTGAGTTGCCGACGCCATATATACTTTTGAAGCGAAAATAAAGCTTTTCTCTGTCATTTGATGGTATTTTTCTCGTAGATATTACGACATTGTTTTCACAAATACCATTAACATTCTTAATTTCGTCTAGGGTACCTAAAGCTAAAATAATATTTTGAAAAACGACGAATGAGAAACTGCACATCCCCTGAGAGACAGACGTGTACCGGGTTGGTGAAAGTCGGCGAACAACCATACTGTATGCGACGCTGTCCAGAATTGGGCAGTTAAGAGACTGGTGGAGAGCTCATCTTCACGTCAAATGTCACAAGGATGGGTCCACATCTCCAGCCCGTGTGTATGTGCGTATGTGCGTATTACTTGACAGGCGCTGGAGGAGAGAACACTCTGCGCGCGCGCGCCTGTCCACTGATGGTCGGAAGCAAGATAACTTACGCGATACTAGAACATACGCGCCTATATCGTCTGGTGATTTCGTGTACTTTGAGCATTACAAAGCACATGGTTTTATTGAAGCCATTGCGAAAAAATAAATGAAGAGTCGATGGCGAGGGTGTAACTTAACGGAACTTGTAAGAAATGTTGTCATTTGGACTCGCGGCCCAGCATTCGAAATTGCGTCAGTTTCGCGTATGCAGTCGTTTCGAGAAATGTATATTTTTATCGGTAAAGACATCCGGTGTGCGCCAAGATAAGCAGCGCGAAATTAAGCAGTCGATTAAAAAAATGCGCCACTTCGAGTAACCACTTTCCCTATATATTTAGAGGTTAGTGAACCTGTATGACAGCACTATGGAGTGGCCCGTAAGGGCAGTTTTTCCTCCAAATCTCTGAAACTCAAGCTCTTGTGCGTAAGTGAACCCGTGACCTCAAAACCACAGCCGATACACATCACTGACTTTTTCAGGGCGCTTTTCTGGTGTGACCATAAGAGCGGGTGTTGTGTACACGATGGTGTCAGGTGTCCCGTGGCCCGGCTCGCTGTATTGTTGCCATATCGTTAGTCTTTTCCGGGTACTCCCACTATGTATCTGAGTGGTGTTAATCAAGTATTTCAATTTTATCCGATTGCTTAATCATATCATAAAAGCGAGCCTCCAAACACACCTTGATAGTCAAAGATCGCCATTCATTTTAACGTAAGACTGGGAAAATAGTGAATCTAAGAAACTAAAGCATGGTGGAGCGCGCACTGTGCTACTCTCATATGCCCCCTCTATTTACAAAATTGCCGTCAGTGTAAATGGAAATGTGCTGGAGATGCATAAAATATGTAAAAGAGGTAGGTAGAAGGGTGTTAATGAGCGATGCCTGGGAAAATGTTTGTTAATTGTGCCTGCTAATTAGTAGGGCGCACTATAATGAGCCGATTAAGCGTCTCTTTCAACCCCGAGCACAGAGAGAACGGCCCGACGCCGCCGCCACCCTTTAGCGGGAAGAAAATTCGTACGCCTCTCAAGTCTCTCTTTTCTCCCTCACTTCACGTTCTTCGACTGGTGATCGAAATATTCATGTATAATGTACGTTACCCGTTTGATGAAAGTGTTCCGGATTTACATATATTTTAAATTATGTGCAATTTATTTTATTTTTATTTTATTTTTATTTCACCTGCATGCCTGAAAAAATAATGTTGGATCAAATAAGCATGTCTCATATTTTTTTATCAGCCTTTTGTTAAACTTTCGTTCCGCTATGGTGTTAATACATCACTAGCATCTTTTTATAGACTATTGGAACTTGCTACTTGCATATGTTGACTGGTATTGTCACTTCGTTAATGAAATATGAATAGGCCAGTCACCTTCATATTATATAATATGCAGTAGCTTTCGCACTATATATTATTTTAAAGATTTAATAATATTAAATATCTTGTTGAAATTTAAGTTGGCAGTAATATATTGCTTGGTAATTGATAATATGTAGTTAGTAGTTTATGTTAGTTAGTATATGGTACTTTGTAGTATATACTAGGTAGAATTTAATGGTATAATATAATTCCCCCCCCCCCTCCATCTCTCTCTCCCCCCCTCTCTCTCTCTCTCTTTCTCTCTCTCTCTATCTCTCTCACTCTCTCTATCTATCTATCTATTTATCTCTCTATCTATCTATCTCTCTCTCAGCATCATTTTCAGTGTACATTCTGTATAATTTCAAAATAAACATTATAAAATATATTTTGTAAAATGTTTTCTTACCACCCGGATTCCTCATTTTTTGGATATTTTTCAATGAGCCAGAAAGTTATCAAAACAAAATGCCCCAGTGTGATGCATTTTAATAGCAGCCAAGGGACAAAAGCTACTATGAAATATCTATTCCATCTACATGGTATGGAAAAAATAATGATCAAAGTCAGTCAGTCTTACCAGAAACTCCACTGGTTATCGGTCCTTCCTTAAAGCTATACATGTATATACAAACACACACACACACACACATATATATATATATATATATATATATATATATATATATATATATATATATATATATATATATATATACACATATACATATACATATATATATAATTCATGTAACATAGAGGATCGATTTTTATCAAATAAATGATTAGTCCTTGCCATTAACATTCGTTTCCTCGTTTCACGTAGTCATCATTACGAATAAAATCTACAAATCAGTAGACCTGAATTCGTGCTAATCATCCAGTGTTTGCCAATGCGTCATAGGTAATACCAACGTGAGTAATATAACTGTAGCCTACTTTTCCTCCTATTTTTTTACAACAAACGCATGACTCCAGTATCAGTTGCCAGTGATCGATTTAACCCCACAGACCACATAATATTTATTGTAACCTAGGCAAAGTTTTCATGTTTAAATTATAGATAATGATTTAACTTCAAACTTTGAAGGAAAGATCACTCTAAAAAATCAATAATTTCGCTGCATGACTCTTGTTATTTATTTACAAATTTACCGTTAGCTACACCCGCTGCCACGACGCAATGCGCAGGTTGGATGAGTGAGTTGCCAGAGCGTATATATACTTTTGAAGCGAAAATAAAGCTTTTCTCTGTCATTTGATGGTATTTTTCTCGTAGATATTACGACATTGTTTTTCTAAATGCCATTAACATTCTTAAGTTCGTCGAGAGGTACCTAAGAAAGCTAAAATAATATTTTGAAAAACGACGAATGAGAAACTGCACATCCCCTGAGAGACAGACGTGTACCGGGTTGGTGAAAGTCGGCGAACAACCATACTGTATGCGACGCTGTCCAGAATTGGGCAGTTAAGAGACAGTGGAGAGCTCATCTTCACGTCAAATGTCACAAGGATGCTGAGGTCCGCATCTCCAGCCCCGTGTGTGCGTATGTGCGTATTACTTGACAGGCGCTGGAGGAGAGAGACACTCGACTGCGCGCGCGCCTGTCCACTGATGGTCGGAAGCAAGATAACTTACGCGATACTAGAACATACGCGCCTATATCGACTCCTGGTGATTTCGTGTACTTTGAACATTATAAAGAAGCACATGGTTTTATTGAAGCCATTGCGAAAAAATAAATGAAGAGTCGATGGCGAGGGTGTAACTTAACGGAACTTGTAAGAAATGTTGTCATTTGGACTCGCGGCCCAGCATTCGAAATTGCGTCAGTTTCGCGTATGCAGTCGTTTCGAGAAATGTATATTTTTATCGGTAAAGACATCCGGTGTGCGCCAAGATAAGCAGCGCGAAATTAAGCAGTCAGTCAAAAAATGCGCCACTTCGAGTAGCCACTTTCCCTATATATTTAGAGGTTAGTGAACCTGTATGACAGCACTATGAGGTGGCCGTAAGGGCGATTTTTCCTCCAAATCTCTGAAACTCAAGCTCTTGTGCGTAAGTGAACCCGTGACCTCAAAACCACAGCCGATACACATCACTGACTTTTTCAGGGCGCTTTTTCAACAGTGTGACATAAGAGCGGGTGTTGTGTACACGTGGTGTCAGGTGTCCCATTGGCCCGGCTCGCTGGTGTTGCCATATCGTTAGTCTTTTCCGGGTACTCCCACTATGTATCTGAGTGGTGTTAATCAAGTATTTCAATTTTATCCGATTGCTTAATCATATCATAAAAGCGAGCCTCCAAACACACCT
>BOPN01004689.1:12500-15000 GCA_017312705.2 Penaeus japonicus
TTTGGGGAAAGCAATCTTTTGCATAGAGTGAAATCAGTATTACCCCCCAAAAAAACTTTTCTAGCCTGTTTAAAGTATTATCAGCGGCATATATCTTTCGAGCGGAACTTGGAATGGTTCATTGTTGGAAACAGTTGAACTTTATTTATTTAGTCTTTACAACTTCTAATTTTAGCCTACGTGACGTGTCCCCTTTGACTCATCACTTAGTGCATTCTTCGGCCCCACTCCTTAAAGCGCTTTATGATTAAAGCTAATTATACTGACCTTATCCCACTGCTTTGCCCATGTTTTATTTTTAAACACTGGTTCTATTATTTCTCTGCTAGTGTAATGCCACTTTGCGTTTTACTTTGATCTTCAAGAGTGATCCGAAATAGTCGCTCTCTAATAGGTTGACAATCGATCTGAAAACTAATTCAAAGACACAATATTAGTGTCATGCGCTCGTGTACTGGCCAACGTACATAATGGTGACCCCATTAGGTATGTGGGGCACTTAGAGTTTCCTTGTTGGGGTTCGAGGGAGGAAAGCCCCCCTGACGGAAACGCGTTCAAGTGCATCCGTGACTGTTTTGAAGGATTTTGGAGTATCATATTGAAACTTTAGTGGCGGAAATGTTGGGACGCAGAGAGGCCAGTGAACCCCTACATCCCACCTCATTTTGAAGAACTGTCTTTGGTGGCTAACTGTGAACATTCCGCAAACAGTGATAATCTAGTGCCTAGTGCACCCCCCCCCCCAACTTACTCAGATGTGCTCCCCTAGGTGACCGCTCCCCCGAGTGATAGACATCTTGCTTCGTCTGTGCTTAAAAGACACGCCTTTGTTGTACGGGATTTACTCTAACTGGATTCTTCCTTAAGACCAAATTATGTTATTCCAAAAAATGTCAGTTAACCTATTTGTCTATCTATCCATATATCTATCTATCCTTATGTATATATATATATATATATATATATATATATATATATATATATATATATATATATATACACACACACACACACACACACACACACACACACACATATATATACATATTTACAGCACCTTTGTTTATCACTGTATAAAACTGTTTCAACGATATGCCCAGGAAATGTTTTAAGATTTCGTTGCCAGAGAATCTAGAAAAAATATCAATCTCTTCATATTAATTAAGACGATTCAGTGAATCAAAAGAGCTTGCATACTTAATTAATGAGCGAGTATAAAAGCCTTTTTACTAGAGTCCTCATATGTATGTATGTATTTAATATGTATATATATATATATATATATATATATATATATATATACATACACAAACACACACACACACACACACACACACACACACACACACACACACACACACACACACATACACACACACACACACACATACACACACAAATGTGTGTATATATATATATATATATATATATATATATATATATATATATATATAGAGAGAGAGAGAGAGAGAGAGAGAGAGAGAGAGAGAGAGAGGAGTGTGTGTGTGTAGATATATATAAAATGATGAGGACGATAATGATGGTAATCATAATGATAATGATAATAATAATGATAATGAAAATGACAACATCCATAATGATAATGATAATAACAATGATTATGAAAATGACAACATTCATAATGATACTGATAATGCTATTAATGATGATAATGGTAATAATGATAATAACAATAATAATAGTAACAGTTCCAATAATAGCATTGATTATTATAACTGATGCTAATGATAATAATGATAATAATAATTTTGATAATAATAACAACAATGATAATGATAATGACGACTATAATGATGAGCACGATAATAATGATAACAATAATAATGATGATGTTAATATTGATAATGATAGTAATAAGGACAATGATAGTAACAATAACAATTAATAATGATAATGATAACAATTATTCAGCGATGGAGCTGATGATAATAATTATGATACCAATAACAATAATGATAAAAGTTGCCAGTGGTCAGAACATCAACTTTCATTGCATTAATTGCTCGCAACCGAAAAGCTTCTCATTTATTTCTATTAGACAAGACTTGATTATTTTCCATGTGGATAACAAACAATTTGACAAACCAAAATTTAGAATAGGAATTTGGAATAAATGGATGTATTAAATCA
Source organism: Penaeus japonicus (assembly GCA_017312705.2). Taxonomy (NCBI): domain Eukaryota; kingdom Metazoa; phylum Arthropoda; class Malacostraca; order Decapoda; family Penaeidae; genus Penaeus; species Penaeus japonicus. The sequence continues at coordinate 14,652 of BOPN01004689.1, forward strand.
TAAGATCGAAAGGACCAACATTTGAGCGTAACGTTTGAGCTCAACGGATAAATATTTTTAGAAATCATTTTGAGAAAAAAACGTTCTTTGATGGCCTTAATAACACGAAAAATAAAATAATCAGAACCATTAAAATATCAATAAGGATAAAAACGAGCTCTACTTTAAGTATAAGTTATTTCCCCATATTTAATTCAGTTGCAAACGCGACCTTTATAATCAAAACAACAGTTTGTCAGATGTTCAAAAGCAGATTCATCCTTGGGCGTTAACCTACTGTTGATTTTTGTGCATAGAAGGTAATGAAAGGTAATTAATTATATAATTTATTGGTTTATCATTGAAATAA
>BOPN01004689.1:27500-32500 GCA_017312705.2 Penaeus japonicus
GATGGTTTTAGTACCATAAAAAGACTTTACCAATTGATATTTAAATAATCTACTTTTAATTTTCCTAACAGATGACCTACTGTCTCCAATTAGATACAGAAGTAATTACAGGCGGCAGTCTGGCAACACAGGAAATGCATCACCAAATATCCCCCAGATTATCACTAGTGATGACATATTTGAAGAACTACCCATCCCTCAGATAGAAATTTCAAAAGGCAAAGAAAATGTCCAACCTTCAGATGCTGGCAAACCAAATAATAGTACAAGTACCCAAAATAAGGGAACACCTGTTCGACCAGAGGAATCTTTGCCTGCCAGTGTTCTTTCTTTACATAACCAAGCTAATGATGCCAAGGCTAAGAACATATTGAGTGCCAAGAAACCTGATAGTAAAATTACATCCGAAACCAAGATGGTGCAAAATGTAACCCCAGCAGAAGGCAAGCTTGGAGGGCAGACTAAAACTCCTGAATTAACCAACCCTCTTATCAGACATAGCCACTCCAAAAAGACAGAATCTCCAGCAGACCTCCCATCACAGGCTGCAAAACTTAATATGGAAGAATCAACCACTCCTGGCAGGTATCAGTATACAAGGTCATCACCACCTCACAAGAGAGCCTTCATACGACCAGTGCACACAAGTGACCTCTTTTCTCCTGCTGATGGTATGATGGATGAAAATCAAGTCTGTACTTCTAAGCAAAGTCCATTAGGTAAGAACCTTACAGATGTGTTTCTTATCTGAATAGTGATAAGGAAGAATAGTTTACACAATCAGAATTTTCTCAAATTTGCTTTCCTAATATTCCTGTTATTGCCACCTATAATGCCTTCTTTGAAGGTTAAGAGTATATTTCTGCTTATTATAAGTTTATGTAAAGAAGATACTTTCAGAAGTGAATCAAATTAGAGGAAAATATTAGAATAGAAGAGAAAAATATAAGTAATATTTCATTTTCTTGTTATTCCAGATGTATCTAAACTTGGTAGTGATGGAACTCATGTTCTGCAAGTTGATTTGATCCGTAACTGCATGGCAGAAGTTCTTGAGGAATTTCAGGATGATGTTAATCGTCGTTTAATGCACTTGCAATGTGTGGTCATGAAACAGTTTTTGAAGCAACAGGTATGTGATATACTGGTTATGCAACTCTTTGTGGAATCAAGAATTTTTTTCCACAATACTTTCCAAATACTGAGAGGTATAGCATGAGTAAAAGTTGCAACACATTCAACAAATGATTTGAAGTCAATTGTTTTTTCCAGAAATGTAATTTGTTTGATTTTTGACATTTATTTTACAGGAAATAATGGAACAGCTTCATCGGCAGTATTCTTTAAACGAGGACTTGCTCCAGGAAAACGAAAGATTACGCCAAGAGGTCAAACACTTGAAGGCAAATTACTAGAAATAAAGGAAACATGTCTGCCACTTGATTTCTTGTATTTTGGATCTTTTAATATTAGTTGATTAATGATATATTTTATTAAAGGATGTTGTAAATAAGACAAAGTAAACTCTAATATGTAATGATTTATTTTAATATCCTGTTTTGAATTGTTGCATCTTTATATCAAAATGAAAAGATTTTTATTGTTTTTCTAATTTAAAAAATAATCATAAATTATGAACAGGTTCTATATATTTAGTCTGTGGAGATGCATATGATTACATATATTGTCTGCGGGAGGGATTATTGACGTCCAGTTGCTTGTTTCATACTCAAGTATGATTGGAAAAGCTATCCTGTTAATTTGTCCCCCAATACCAATTTTCCATTAGTTTAACAAATGTATTACTGCTAGTGGGTACCTTTGAAAAATAACCAATTTGTTCATTTCCACTGGAATTGGTTACACTCATATCAATTGCCGTGGATGCATTTTCATGATAATATTAACCTGGATATCACTTACAGTGTCTTCATATTTTGTTCTTTCTTACTTTTACTTAATTATAACCCAATTACAATGGATGACATTTCCTATACAATAGATGATACCCTATCGTGTCTTAAAGTTTTGCCATAGCTACATGTACATAGTTGCATTTGTATATACGCATTTTCTTGATTTTTAATTAACCCATTCCTGACGGGCCTATGCAATATTGCATCGGAAACGTCACACTGGTGTGTCGCCCTGTCATCGGGCATTTAGTTGTGTCACATGGGTGTGACGCACCATCATCATAGGGTTAAGGGGAAAGGGAGAGGTTCAGCATGCTGTTGCAACTCGGGAAATCCCCCAGCGGGAAGCTGCCAGTGCTTGCTATTTTATAAACGGGATCGGTATTAGGCAAATGTCTGCCCCATCATGAGTGGATCGATGCATACATCATACATAATGACTTATCTTGGAAGATATATTATTTTAATGTTTAGAATTCCTTTAATATATTGTAAACACAGAGACAAGTTGCATTAGAAAGTACATACTTTGCATATACATGTTGATCCATACCTTTGAAACTTCAAGTGCATTTTCTCTTGACCTAAATTTTCACCCTTAGGACATCATCTCATTAACCCACTCACGCCGGATGACGTGCTGACACATTTCGTGGTTTTCGCGTCAGACGCCGCCGACGAGATATCTGGCCAAGGCCGGCGCTCGGGGTGAGCGAGCGGGCAGCCCAGGCTCGCGGCCCGTGCGCCCGAGAATCTCGAAGCGTTCGGATGATGCGTTCGAAAACCTCGGTATATCGACCGTGCAAAGCCGGAATGGCCCCGGCGTGAATGGGTTAACCAACCATCCAATATGAGCACAATCTTTTTTTTGAAAGAGTAGCAGAATGGCTATCAAACATTGATTCATAATTTTTAGATTTCATAATTTTTATAACATTTTTATGAAGAAAAAAAGAAATAAAAGCTAAAATGAAAATCAAAACTTAAAAATTGTTCCCAAGGTTCTAGACGCAAGTTTTTAAGATAAACTTTTCATATTCATCTGATCAGTAGTTTATTTAGGTAGTATTGTATTATGGCCTAAAAACAAAAAATAAACAATTGTTCTTTCTGGGAGGGAGTATTTAAATTTTTATAGCAACAAAAGAAGTGAAATTCACTAGCCTACAAATAATAGCTAAGTCAACCTGCATATGATGTCTTTAAGTTTAATTCTTATAAAGATTGTTCACAAATGAATATGTCCATTATATTTCTTAGATAATAAGTTTATGTAGTTTTATATTTACAAATTCTTGAGTGGAACTAAATTTTATGAAGTCCACTAATAACATGCTCGATTTTCTCTATAACCAAAATATAAAAAGAATCCGTAAACACAAAAGGAGCATACTTCTACATATACTAACTTGGAGAAACACAGTTAAGCACTTGTTTTTGGCACATGTGTGATTCACATTTAAAGACTTGTCAGCCTTTAACCATCAATAGCTGTATGATAAACCTCCTTTTTGAATTTACTAAAATGTTCTTATACAAATATTTTTCCTTCAATGGAGTTTTAAACTAAGTGACTAAAGGCCAGTGGACTGTATCCTCACGAGGCAGCCTATGGGAATATCTGTTATTTCTACACAGCTGAGTAGGCAGTTTGACAGGCATGTTGAGCAGTAGCCATTGTGTGGTCAGCAGTCCTAAGTGTATTAAAAGGAAAAAAAATACCTATGTTCTTTTTGCCTTCCCTATACCTTTAGTTTAATTTCAAATTGATTTGGAGAGCAGCTGAGAATAAAAGATCAGCAAGACATGAGGTAATGAGGCAAGTAATATGAGCATGCAACACTGCATAAGTAGTAATGGCTGTTTAGGGCAGCTCCTTAGCTGGTGTCTGGTATCCCTGAACTACAAGCACAGGGAATCTGCTGGTTTGTGACAATTGTAGCAGACAAAGTATTTAATAACATACTTCTGCCCATCAGGTACTGCCCAATAGTGTCAACACGACTTCAATAATACTTCCGATTTCTCTATTCCCTTTTCTTTTCATGTGATGGCTATTTTTTTTTTTTTTTAATAGAGTTGGTTCCACATGTGCTTAGTCACCAAGGACTAAATTAATGGATCAGCCTGATCATCTGAACCCATTCCTTGAACATTTGGGAAAAATGCTGCTTATTATTAATCTTATCACCACCATAAAAGCATTATTTGGTCAACCAAGTTGAAAACACTTATAAACCACATCACAGTTCACATTTACATGCATACCAAATCAATGTAACAGCTATGAGTATTGGAAATATATTGGCAACAATTGACTATTTAGTGAAGTCATTCACACTTGCTTTAGGTGTACACACATCTGCCCATGTTTCCTATATACCACATCAACTCACCTACACCGGATACCATCACATCTGTAAAGTAGTACCAACATGTCTCTTCCAACACTAACTTTATAGGTTGTTGCCTACTAGGTTGTATTTTGTGTTTCCGTTGTTTTGTCACCTGTGGATGCTTCTCAATATATAAATATTTTGTATGAAAACAAAATTGTTTCCTATGTATTCAAGGAATGAAGTAAATAGAGGTCAGGTAAGGCCTACTGACCAACTTATTGGTGACTAAGCTCTATGAAAGAAAAAAAAAAAAAAATAGTATGTGTACATGTACTCCCAGCATGAATGGGTATATTATGTGTAGAACCATTATGAGTAATCCAAAATCAAGACATTCAACCATTAAAAGGATTGGTGCGAGTTAGCCCATTCATGCCAGGATATTCCGGCTCTAAATGGTCAGAATGATGGGGGATTCAAAAGCATAAGCCTAACGCCTCGGGATTCTCGGGCGCACTAGCCACGAGCAAGTGCTATACGCCTGCTCACCCAGCGCCCCGACGTTGACCAAATATCTCATTGCCGGCATCTGAACCAAAAAGCAACCGGTGGGAATGGGTTATGAATAAGTCATTTACCTAAGAAACTTGTCTACATATTGAATAAATATAATTTAAATCACATTAATAAGTCTCAAATATATGCTTCAAGCAAATATTTAGCAACTTGAAATACTTATAGAACT
>BOPN01004689.1:40000-47500 GCA_017312705.2 Penaeus japonicus
ACTAGATTGCTAGTATTTATTGTATAAACAATTGATCATAGATATATATGAAACTTTATTAATATTTTCTTAGCAGCAAAAGTTTTATATATATATATATATACAAAAAAATATCTTAATGACTATTTTCTTTATAACAAAGCAACGTTATAACTTCTCAAAAAATTGAACAGATGTTATAATGAATGTAAATCATAAAGCATTTTCATGTAAAAACTTACAAACAAGACCTTGAGTTATTTACAAAATGTTAAATGATTCCTAAAGTAGATAGTTCCAAATATTCCTGAATCCCAAATATGTCCTTCTGAGGGGTGAAATGTACATTCTACCAACACTGTTTTTGTGTGTGGCTTTCAAAATAAAAAATAAAACAAAAAATACTAATAAGAAAACGTTGTTTATTGGAAATTCTTCTCTCTCTGTAGACGACTGGTGTAGGTTCTTGATACAAGATTCCACGAGTCCATATAGCGATCCATACACATTGCTAGACATTTCTGGAAAAGAAAAAGATGTCTATTAGATATTCAGTCATTAGAGGTATTTTGATTGCTCTCTATAGAAAAAAAATGATTCTTAACCCTTCCATTACAGGAATTTTTTGAGGGGTTGAATCAGTTTTGCAGTGCATTTTGTTGTTCAAAATACAGGTTCGTTATTCATTGTCATGTAACTTTCACATTATACCAAATACTAAATAGCATCTCTTTCCTAATATATCATATATAGACTCATATATCATAACATGACTCTATAAAATAATAAACAAATCTTAACGCGTTCCCGACGGGGCTGTTTTGGCTTTAAAAGGTTGAAACGCCAGGATATTTGAACGCATAAGCCTAACGCGTCAGGATTCTCTGCTGCACTGGCCGCGAGTGAGCTCAGTGTGCCTGCTCACCCGGCGTGCCGGCCTTGATAAAATAACCCGTCCCCAGTGTCTGACCGAAAAATCACTAGACGTGATATCTTGTCACCCGTTGTTAACAGGTTAAGTGCTGAACCCAGGCTCAACACCTTAAGATGTGGCCTGAGTTGCCTCTATTAACCCATTTATGCCGGTTGACGTGATAGCACGTATTGTGGTTTTCGCGTCAGACGCCCTGGACGAGCTATGAGGGGAAGCCGCGCGCTCGGGTTGAGCGAGCGGGCAACCCAGGCTCGTGGCTTGTGCGCCCGAGAATCTAGAGGTGTTAGGCTTATGCGTTCGAGAACCCTGGTATTGCGACCGCGCAAAGCCGGAACGGCCCCGGCGTGAATGGGTTAAGTAATAGATTTTAAAAACTGATAGGATGTTTTTCCAACTCTTTTGTGTAAAATACAAGTAGGGAGTAAAACTAGTATCTCTGCCTCTGTCTGGCCTCTTTTCTCCAGCCTGAAAGACAAAGCTCCCACGTCCCCCCATCCCAATACCTCAGACTACCCTACTGGGTGTTCTCATGTTGTTTGGGTGGCTTCAACTCCACTCAATCCTCCCTCTACACCCACCATGCCATCTCATGTCTAATTCCCCTAGGATGCCCTCCTCTCCCTTCATATATTTGCCTCCTTGCATACCTGAGGTACTCAGAATGTTAATTTGTTTGAATCTTTGTCTTTTAAATAACCATTTAAATGTTTCATTGCTACATTTATCATGATAAATATGTGCTTGCCAATTCACCCATTTTTCAACACAAGTAAGGGTTAAAGTTTTCCATTTTGTTGCTCTCATGTTTGGTCACTATTTGTACTTTCAGCAAAAGACGTATTTTCTGGTATGCGAAATCAAGCTCTTTAAACATTGAAGAGCAAATTTGCCCTTGGAAAAAGTTTGAAATTAATTGAGATCTTTTGGGGTTAACTATTAAAATGAAAGATGTGTCAAAGTAATACCAATAACATGATAATATTAGATATCAATTAATATTCCTATCAGCAAAATGCCCCTGAAATAACTTAGTAGTAGATGAAATCAAAATAATAAAGGGTATCTGAATAAGAAAACAAAAAACAAAAATCTGAATATCATATGACAACCAATAAAGGAACAAATCCTGACATACAAAATATATGAATAAAAAACAAATTTGTATCTGTAAATACAAAATTGTTTAAGACAATAAAATTTGTGATAAATTTAGACTACTACCTATTAATCCTCAAAGTGGGGTGGTACTCTTGCCTCTGAGAGGTATATAATATTACTAAAGATTTGTCAGGTGATCATCATAAACTATTACCTGGTATGTTTCAATATTTATGTGCAAGTAATTCACTAAAGGGAAAACTTGACTTCCATTAACTGAGTCCCATCTCTTGTCATATTTTTGAGGTATTGATCAATGGATGAAGTTCAGACTCTAAGAAATTTCCAATTTGAAGTCCAAATAAACTTCTTAAATTGACCAACATCTAATAATCCCCATGTAACTTTTTAAAATCCTGACACTGGTGTTCATGGTATGCACATTATAAGATAATATCAATATGAATATGTTTAATTCTTGACAGATATTAGAATTCTATTGGGGAAATTTATTTTAGAATTCAATATCCCAATTAAAATTAATTCAAACTTATTCACAATGCATCACAGAAATTGACAAAATGATTAGTTTTACCTGCTCTGAGCTATCTAAGGAAGATCCGGGTTTTGGAATGCATTTGGTGAAGCACTTCTCTCCCATTTTCTGAAAGAGAAGAAAAGAATTAAAAATCTAAAATACTGTTTTTACAAATATAATATTTAGCTGAGATGTAAATAAAAATGGAAAATGAAATAATGAAAAAGGATGATCATTCTCTCACTCTCCTTCAGCCCCAAACAGTAAGCAAACACTATAATCTTCATTATACATGCACACCAGTATTTTCATAATCTTGGTGGGAAAAGAAAGAAAGAAAGAAAGAAAGAAAGAAAGAAGAAAAAGAAGAAGAAGAAGAAAGGAAGGAAGGAAGGAAGGAAGGAAGGAAGGAAGGAAGAAAGAAAGAGAAAGAAAAAGAAAAACATCAAATAAAATAAAATCTTAGGTGAGCAACGCTAAATAATAAAAGTTAAAATCTCCATACCTGCACCTTTCATGTTTCTAGATGTGAAGTTTAAACTTTTAAAAATAATTTAGTCACTTTTATGCAAAATATATTTTTCAGTAAATGTTTATTGTGTATATTCACTGAGTAATTATAAGTAATACTGAAAACTTATCTGACATCTAATAATACCAAAAAAATATCTTACACAGCATTAACAATCAAAGCATAATTTAAAAGCAGCTTAACCCACTGGTACTGGGGAAAATATGAGCTTACTGGCTACTGCACCAGGATTAATATCAGAGTTAATTTAGATAAAGATAAGAAGCATAAGGGTTTATATTTTTTTTCCTTGGCTTTGATTCAGGACAAGCAGATCATTGTTTTTCACTAAAATAGAATTAGCCACTATCTATTAATTTAATTCACTGATCTATTTATTTTCCTATCTGGGGGAGGGTTCGGGGAGGGGCAATGTTTATAGGGGGTAACCAGAACAAAACAACAAAAATATTTCCAGAGTTTCTGATTTCCAACACAAATTAAGATATCCCCAATGGTTCCCAAAGTGGGCAGTACCACCCCCTGGGGGTGGTGGAAAGATCCTAAGGGGCGGAAAGGCAAAGGGGGCAGTAGGGGGAGACAGGGTGGCATTAAGAGCAGTTGAAACTTAACTGCTCCTTATGCCACCTCTTTACCCAATGATGGTTACTGGTGAGATGCTAATTTACTGCTAAACAAATTGGTTTACTAAATTAGGTTTTATTTGTAAAATATATCTTTGTGTTAAATCTTGATTTCAATTTGAAGCATACCAAAAAGTATTCATATGTGTATGAGAGGAGGGGTACTGGGAGTCCATCTAGAAGCCAAGGGGGTGCCAGCCTGGAAAAATTGGGAAACCCTGCCCTGAACAAATAGGAGAAACCCTTAAAGAACAGGAGAATTCTGGGTTGTGAGTGCACGTAGCTTGGGGAAAGTAATGGGAACCTAAACTCTGTAGAAAATAAACTGAAAAATTGATGTCAAACAACTTTAAACTGTAAACCTGTACAATGACTTATAAAACTATTCATTAAAAAAAATAGACACAAGCAGCAGCTCCCTTATGTCACCTATCGAAACAAGCAAACCTGAGTGCATCAACTGCAATAAAGTGTCCTTCAGGGGTTGAGTTATTGCAAAGATGAACTGGCATGATTTTGGGGTACAGCTTTGAAACGTCCCATGCATGAATGACAAGCAAGAATACCGCTGGAACAATAAGACTAAGCCTAGGTCTCCATCAGTACTTTATCTAAATTCCATCATTATCATCCATGGAAATGAATAAGAGCAATTGGAAAATTATGCAACTTTTGCCCTTCCAATGCAGACGACGCCGGATTCCCACACCCAATAAACGCCTTCTGTTCTCACCGTCAGAAGCTCCTGTGTGTTGGCAATAACTATTTGTTGTTTGACTTGATCCATAAGATCCTCTCGTTGCGATGAAGACATTCTTCCTGACCCTAAAGAATCCATTATTGAAGAAAATTATAAGTTTGTTAATTCCTTGCGTGATTCTTGTTGTGGTTTAGGAACAAGTGAAGGCTGGAATGCGCAACTTGGGAACAATCTTCAAAAGTTTTGCCTTAAATAAATATTATTTTGTAAAATCATAGTTACGTTTTTTCTAGATATTGATAACTTTAGCATAGGAATAATAAAAGTGACTGTGCTGCACTTGAAAATATTTTTCGTGAGATATTTTCCATGGTCGCTCTTGTAATTTGCAACATAGGCTGTGTATTGTCATCAATTATATGTTATATTATCCCCATGAACTACTGAACACATTTATAAATTTAATGGACAATGATAGAATACCCTGGATTGATCAACGTGATCAAATAATTTAATTTTGCACCAACAAAAAAATAAACATATACAATCCCAACACGAAACTTTTCCCTTAAAATACATAAAATACTAAAGATAAAAACCCTATTCATTAAAAATCTTAATCAGAGACGAAAAATAAAGCTAGCGCACTGGTGACTTATTTTCCAGAAGGCAGCCTGAGCCCTTAGTCCGCCGCACTCGCTCTTTCCGTCAAGATGGCGACCGCGATCAACAAGAAGAAAAAGGTGCTTATTTTGACTTGATTTCGGTTGTTTTCAGTGCTTGTATGGTTTCAAAATGTGAAGAAAAGATAGTATGGAATTGACGTTATTATATGTGGAATTTGTAGGGGTTTACTTTGAGTGATATAGTGAGAAAATTACCTTTGAAATGATGTTGCGGGAAAACATGCGTTCGGCGTGTTGTGTGGTGGCGATGTCGTGAATTCGTTCAACTCGCTTATTTTGGTTGTATGGGTTATCCTATCCTTAGAACTTGCTAATTGATCAATTTAACTGATTCATACATGTTGAAATTGAATTCTTAAGAAACATTTTTTATGTTAACATACTCAACGTGTGCTCCACGCCTTATTGTTTTTCCTCTACTGCAGAATTACTGTTTTTGTTTGTATGATCTGATATTAGCATCGGAAATGTCTTAAGTGTTCTTTATGGTTATGCTGTTTATCTCCGTAACTGAAAAAAGCATGAACGTAGATTATAAACCGTGAAGAAAGGGACAGTGGGTAAATGCATAGGGAGCATGAATTACTGGCTAGGATTCCTGTTAATGGCTTCTAAGGGGGACACCAACCTCGTTGCTATGGATATCCTCTTTGGTGTTAAATCTAATGTTCACCAGCAACCCATATACAAGATAATCTTTTCGGCAGGAACTGGTCTTGATGTAGCTTGCAATAACTTTGCAGATTGTGTTGAACCTTTTATCATGTTTCTAATGTCATTAGAGGAATACCAATTTACTTTTGTCCCATTTCATACTTGATGGCTTAAATTTTTTGCAATTGGGACCATGTAGATTACATATTGGTTGGTGTTACCCTCTTGCCGACTGGTCAAGACCATCTTGATGGCAGAGCTTTTGGGTCGCTAGAAATGGAATTTGTCCAGTCTGTTTTGATTGTAAATTCAAGGATGTAATTTAGCCATTTCTGGAGTGGAGGCTGTGATTATTGCTGGACATGGCAGAACTTCTCATTCAACTTAACTGTTTGTTTGCCATCTGATCGCAGTGAGTTCAAGTGGATTTATTGAGGAGCAGCGAGAGTTTTGAGAACCGCTTTTGAAAGCCATTATAGCAATTTAGTAACATGTCTGTTATCACCTTATCCTTGCTACATTTATCCTAGTACCTTTTCTCATGCCTTTACCATCCTCCCAATGAACTTGTTTCTGCAACCATTTCTTCATGGTGAAAAACATTGCATAGATTTATTAGGTATGTGCTAAAGTTCCATTTTTCTTTTAACAGTTCGTCAAGGACGGTGCGTTCAGAGCTGAGCTGAACAGGTTCCTCACCAATGAGTTGGCAGAGGATGGCTACTCGGGTGTCCAGGTGCGTCACACACCTGCCCGTACAGAAATCATCATTCTAGCTACAAGAACCCAGAATGTCCTTGGTAAGTTGGTGAATATTTCTTTTGTACTAGATCATCACTTCTGCAGTAACTATTACATTTTTATATTTATGGATATTGACGCAACTACAGCAAAGTAAAGTATTAGTTTTTCTGATTGCTATGCAAAGGATTGCACAAGTTTGGTTTGTCCTTGTAAATGCAAGATGCTCTCCATAAGTGTTGGGACAAACGGTAGGACATGCATCTTGGAAGAATGGGATTATGTTGGGTCCAGTATGTTGCAGTTAGAGTATGTAAATAAAGATGGGTGAACGGTTTTTGAATATCAATTTTTCTATTTTTCATGTAGACTAAACAAATGATAGATGTCATGCATGATCTTTAAGTTTAGAGTAGTCTTCCATGATTGAATCAAATTCAAGTCCACAAAACACTTGAGAAATTTTGCCTATTAGTGTAAATGGTTGTTAAATTTTAAATATTTTTAATTATGAGATTTCAAGAAACCACGATCCTTGTATTACATTATATGGCATATGAGACTTCTTGTTAAAAGATGCACAATAATACAATGTTGCAAACATTTATGCATTAGTGCTACAAGTTAATGTCTTTGCTACTTGTTACATAATTACTTGAATCTAAGGTATTCAACACTGCCACAATGAAATCAAATTTCCTGAATGCCTCAATCATTCTCTTTATCGTTAATGTTGTAGAAATGAGCTTTTCTTTTTCACTGCATTGTCAAGAGGAACTTTTGATAGGCTGGTTGCATTTCTTTGCTGCAGATAATCCCTTTAGTCACTGCCATAAATGCTTATTAAAGCCCTTTACTTGCCATTTCTGTTTCTGATGCACAGTTCTAAATTTACAATTTAGCATAGTGGACTTAGGAATATAGTTTGATGTATGAGATGACAAACTCTTGTCTATTCTGGGTTTAGAAAAGGATTTAATTGATTCATAATTGACATCAGGCTGACTGATTTTGA
>BOPN01004689.1:57500-65000 GCA_017312705.2 Penaeus japonicus
GTTGGTTGTCAGCTTTACCTAAGTTGGATTAAAAAGATGCTGAGTCTGTTTAGATCTTTTATCTCCTCTAACAATATATCTCAGTTAGTAGGGAATGGCACATATCCCGTATCATAAGGTCGCATTCTTACGAGGAATTATTTCCGTTGGAAGCGTTGAACTCAATTTCATCTTTAATGAGATCAGCAAGCCTCTTCATAGCCTGTAAGACAAAGTAGAACATTTACGCTAAACAAACATCCATTACTAAAAAACAATCCATTAATTAAAACTACAGGGAAATCAGCATTCGTTTCCCAATGATTTTGCTAACTAAAATTTATTTCAGTCAACATTCCATATCATTGTTTTCTTTTCATATTTCACTTTGAAGTCTATCAATTAAGTATAGAGAACATCCAGTTACACACAACATCAACCGTACCTCGTCCATCAAGTGAATAGTGTTGAATGAGAAGGAGACTCTTATGAATGGACACGGCTTGCTGGGATCCACCATGAAGGCGTTTCCGGGCACCAGCACTATCTTCCTCTTCTTGGCCCGTTCAAGCAACATCCCTCTTGTATCCTCAAGGCACGTGACCTACATGAGCATAAGGTCAGGGAAGAATTGCAAGAGGAAATTCCCGTCAAGTGATTTATACGTCCATGATGATGCTGAGTATATTCACAATAATTCATGATGAAGTATCTGATATCTAAATACCTTGATCCATAGGAAAAGGCCACCGGCAGGAACCGACCATTCGCAAACATCTGTCGGTAAAGGCACAGAATCAGACATATGCCAAATAAGGAAAAATTATAATGGGAGTGAAATCAAGAAAATGCTCTTAACAGGGACTACCTTTCAAATACTTCTCGGCCGAGGCTACTATGGCGTCTCTTTGCTGTTTGTAGAAGAGAGTGATGTTGCTCGAGTGCCTCAAGAAGCCGTCCTCGCCCCACTTCCTCAGCAGCTCACTTACTAATACCTGTCAAGAAGAGTAATCTCGAATTGTTATGGGATGTTCCTGCAGGATGAATGAACCAAAGCATACACATACCACATATCCACATTAACACGCACGTCGCTATATCTGCTACATATTCCACACGCTTACAAACTCGCACATCCACTGAGCAGCCATCTGCTCACCTGACTCATAAGAGCAACGCACTGCGTCGAAACCTGGGTATGCAGCGTCATCTTTTCAATGAGCGCCTTGGCACCTGTGGCGTACCCGACCCGCAGACCGCCTCCCAGAGTCTTCGAGAAGGAGTCGAACCTCAGGACCCGGCACTCGGTATCGAGCCTCAGGAAGCTGGGCGGAGGATTCTGAGGGAGAAGGAGGAGGTGATCAGAAGCGGATAATTCTGAAGGATTCTAAAGGAGGAGGAGGAGGAGGAGGTGGCCATACACGGTGGATTCTGAAGGACTAGGGAGAGGTGACCAAAGGCGTGGACGATCTCCTTTCACTTCCCACCTCGATTAATCATCACTAACTGACCGTTACTAACCCAATATACCTAAAGACGAGGCAACTAAACAAACACGTAAACAAATAAATTAATCTACAGACAAAAAATAAAAAAAACATAAACACACACACACAAAACCATTCAACTTAACAAACGAGCAGAGCAAACAGAAAGCCAAGTCTCCCACCTCGAGATAAACCTGAAGATAGTACGGGTCGTCTTCAAGAATAAGGAAGTTGTACTCGCAGGCAATGTCGTAAATCTCCCTCCGCCTCGACTCGCTCAGGACTCCGCCAGACGGGTTGGCGCCGGTCGGGTTGGTGTACAGGAACTGCGTCGGGAATGGGAATGGGAATGCTTAAGGAGGCTCTTAAATCGGCTTGGTGATGGGAATGGGAATGGCAATGCTTAAGGAGGTTCTCATATCAGCTTGTGGGTGGGAATGGGAATGGAAATGAAAATAATCATAAGGGCTAAAATTGTTTAACCACCCAAGAATTACCTCTTTAAATGCAATAAAACTGACTCACCTTAGGAAAGTCTTTAGTTGCCTCGCGCACATCCTGGGGCTTCCATCGCGATAGAACAGCTCTCAGCGCCGCGGGTTTCATGCCCTCGGCGTCCGTCTCGACGGGGAGGAACCTCACCTGGTAAGGCGTCAGCTGCAACACGAGATTTCAACAGGTTTTACATGCATGTAGGCTCGGCTTATGTGTGTGTGTCTATACTTAATATATATATATATATATATATATATATATATATATATATATATATATATATATGTGTGTGTGTGTGTGTGTGTGTGTGTGTGTGTGTGTGTGTGTGTGTGTGTGTGTATGTGTATGTGTGTATGTATAAGACACACACACACTAAATACACACACACACACATATATATATATATATATATATATATATATATATATATATATATATATATATATGTGTGTGTGTGTGTGTGTGTGTGTGTGTGTGTGTGTATGTATGTATGTGTATGTGTGTGTGTATGTATGTATATGTATGTGTGTCTGTGTGTGTAGAAAGAGAGATAAAGAGAGAGAGATAGATAGATAGAGAGAGAGAGAGAGAGAGAGAGAGAGAGAGAGAGAGAGAGAGAGAGAGAGAGAGAGAGAGAGAGAGAGAGAGAGAGAGAGAGAGACAAGAAGAATAAGCACAGCACAGAGCAAACGCTTCCAAACACAGAGAAAACGCGACAATCTCTTAGTCACCGACGAGATAATGGAGCTGTAGCAGGGTTCCTCCACCAGCACGAAGTCCCCCGGATTGACCAGCATGGAGAAGGCCTTGTCCAAGCCGTCCTGTGAGCCCGTGGTCAGCAGCAGGTCGCGCTGCTGCCAGCACGGCGGGTCATGCAGCCGCTTCGTCAGGGATTGCAGCTGCTCCAGGAGTGGGGAGTACCTGCAGCACGTATTTGGTTGAGTCACGTTATAATCTATGTTTTTTGTGTTATAATCATCATTACTTGTTGTCATCATCGTTACGAGTTTTATAATGATCATTATCATTATCATTGTCTATGTTCTTATTATCGTCATGATCACCATCAGTATCAACATCAATATTATCATTATTTTTTTATCATTACCGCGATCTATATCATGTCCAGATTCATTCATGATCCACATGTATTCCACTTCATCAGTTGTACTGTGATAATAACTGATATTATATTTTGACGGTTACTATGATAATTAGAAATTACTTCAATTTAACTGATTATACGCTTGGCACAATTAGTTTAAGTACCATAGACTATATCGAGATCACATGATAATTATCTGTATAATTGATATATTTGTAAATATGGTCAGTAATATACTTAGCGTTGGGATCACTACTAATTACCTCCTCGTGGTAGAATAATGATCATATAGATAATTACTCCTTTCATACATGAAAAACAGACAAATATATGAAATAAACAGCTTCACCAACTTACACACTCTAACTTTATAAAGCAATTTTTAACTTTGCATTTAGTACATAGAGCAGTAGGAGGATTTATACCCTTTGGTGCTGCCGTACTGCAAGGCGTCTACCATCTGCTCAGGTGTGATTTCGAGGGTGTCTCCGTCGGCCATCTTGAGAGTCCCGGATGTGAAGGGGAAGTAAGCCGCATTGGGAAGCCCGCCGATCAGGTAGATCCAATCCGCCTCGTCTAATAGTTGAAGCTTGACTGCAGGATTGGAAACGAGAAGGGATTGAGTGATCGATTGGCTGTCTTGTTGTGATCTCTCTCTCTGTCTCTCTCTCTCTCTCTCTCTCTCACTTTCTCTCTCTCTCTCTCTCTCTCTCTCTCTCTCTCTCTCTCTCTCTCTCTCTCTCTCTCTCTCTCTCTCTCTCTCTCTCTCTCTCTCTCTCCCTTTCTCTCTCTCTCTCTCTCTCTCTCTCTCTCTCCTTCTCTCTCTCTCTCTTTCTCTCTTACTCTCCCTCTCTCTTCCTCCTCCCCCTCTCTTTCTCTCTCTCTCTTACTCTCCCTCTCTCTCCCTTCCTCTCTCTCTCTCTCACTCTGCCTCCCCCCTCTCTCTCTCTCTCTCTCTCCTTTTCTCTCTCTCTCTCTCTCTCTCTCTCTCTCTTACTCTCCCTCTATCTCCCTTGCTCTCTCTCTCTTACTCTCCCTCTATCTCCCTTGCTCTCTCTCTCTCTCTCTCTCTCTCTCTCTCTCTCTCTCTCTCTCTCTCTCTCTCTCTCTCTCTCTCTCTCTCTCTCTCTCTCTCTCTCTCTCTCTCTCTCTCTCTCTCTCTCTCTCTCTCTCTCTCTCTCTCTCTCTCTCTCCCTTTCTCTCTCTCTCTCTCGTCTCTCTCTCTCTCTCTCTCTCTCTCTCTCATTCTCTCTCTCTCTCTTTCTCTCTTACTCTTCCTCTCTCTCCCTCCTCCTCCCCTCTCTCTCTTACTCTCCCTCTCTCTCCCTTCCTCTCTCTCTCTCTCTCTCACTCTCTCTCTCTCCCCTTTTCTCTCTCACTCTCACTCTCTCTCTTACTCTCCCTCTCTCTCTCTCCCCCTCTCTCTCTCTCTCTCTCTCTCTCTCTCTCTCTCTCTCTCTCTCTCTCTCTCTCTCTCTCTCTCTCTCTTTCTCTCTCTCTCTGTAAACCACCAGTGCCATCAGTTGTAAACCACCACTGAGAGCAGTTGTTATAACCACTCGATGCCCTGGTTGTGATTCGGTGGATAAGAGACAGACGTCCACGTGACATGGTCTTTATTGTTAATACAACAGATTCTGGCCGAAGGCCAGAGGTCAGAGCTGTTCGCTCTAGTCTGTCTGTCTGACCTCTCTGTCCTGATCTCTCTGTCCTGGGTTCCTTGTGTGTCCTTTTGTACCAATCTTCAGTCACTTTCTACGCCTTAAGGCCTTCCGTTAAGAAACACAGCTGCCTAGAGAAACTAGTGTTCCGAGGCGGAAACGAACACAGGAGACAGGAAGCGTCAGGTCAAGACACACTGCCATCGATATTGCATTGAATTAAGTAGGCATACATGATCAAGTCTTGGGTCACATAATATCAGTATCAATGCCTTACATCGCTCGGACCAGATGTAAGGCATTGATACTGATATTATGTGACCCAAGACATTGATCATGTATGTCTACTTAATTCAATGTCTTGGGTCACATAATATCAGTATCAATGCCTTACACTCTCTCTCTCTCTCTCTCTCTCTCTCTCTTACTCTACCTCTCCCCCCTCTCTCTCTCATTCTCTTTCTCTCTCTCACTCTCTCTCTCGTTCTCTCTCTCTCTCTCTCTCTCTGTCTCCCTCCCTCCCTCCCTCCCTCCCTCCCCCCTCTCTTTCTCACTCTCACTCTCTTTCTCTTTCTCTTTCTCTCTCTCTTTCTCCCTCCCTCTTTTACACACACACACTTTTTTCTAAATAGGTAAGAACTTCCCATACCCGCCCGTGATGAGAACATAATCTGCAATATGATTAACACATTACAACACCATTTAACTTCATGGGAGAAGTAAGACGCTTTATCGCCTTCTACTTTATTCATACGGCTTGAGATTATGTAGTCAAGTGAAAATTTATCTGATTATAAAGAATATTCCTATAAAAGGCTTTTGTAGAGTAAGTAGATACTTTATATTCACCTCCTTCTTGTTCAAATTATAGTTAGAAGTTATTATGAAGAACATTTCCACAGTTGCCTTGTGTAAAGTGGAAATTTTGGTTGGCATTAAAAAGGCTAGGGCATTAAATATTGCCTTTACCTTTCGTAATTTAAAGAGCTTTTTCTTTTACGTTGACTGGTTTTCTTATAGTTTCGTTCTCGAGCTTTTTAGATTCTCATCACTCTGTCACTATCCAATCCTGTCCCAATCTTTACTGTTATCTGCCTAATAAATGTAACTCAAGCTATGGTGTCGATAAAAGGATTGCGGAATTTCTTATCAATTTTAATTAAAACTCCTGAATACGGTAAAGAGGATTAGTTCTTATTATTACCATTATCATTAGTATAATCATTATCATTTAATCATTTATTATTATTGTTATTATTATTATTATTACTATAACTACTATTATCATCAATATTGTTTTCTCAATTGTTATTATTATCATTATCATTATTACCATTATTCTCATTATTATCATTACTATCATAATCATGATAACAATTATCATTATTATAATTATTATCACCATTATAATTATTATAATTATTATCACCATTATAATTATCATTGCAATCAGTATTATTACTATTATCATCATTGCCGTTATTATCATTATTATTACCAGTGACAATAAAACAATAATAGTAACAATTGATATGAATGATGAAAATGGTAATGATGGTGTTACATGATAATGACAATAGTAATAAACATTTATGAATTAACATCCACACTTCTAATGTGATAGGTTCAGTACTTAAGTATTCATTTATTTGTAAATATTCACAATCCTCATGAAAATGCTCACTAAATTTTGAATAATATTTGGAGTATAAACAACAACTAAGGGAATACTCACAAAGCTCACGCAAAATAGTAGGTTGGCGCCCTTTGGACACGTCAGACAAGAACCTTGAATAATCCATTGTAGAAGACATCTCACGAAGCCCTCTCAGCTTTAGATCTTACAATCCTGAGGACGTAATAATTATGTAAGCCTATTAATTCGCAGAGAAGACCCACATGCAAGATATCTACATAAGAATATGCCAGGGTCGAGTTACAACTACTGACCTAGTAACAGGCGTCGCACAACAACGGGAACAGCAGAAGCGACCTTCTGCTGAGGAACGCAGCCAGTAGAGAAGCAGAATCTAGTGAGCGAATAAACATAGCAGGAGTAATATGGTTGTTGGAGTTGCCTAAAGGCTTTATATTGCATCCATTTCAGCCTCCTCCTTTTGCTTGGGGGCGAGAAGGTTGATATTTGTTTTCTATTTCTGTTTTGTGCAGTTGCCAGTGACGATAGTTCAAAATGTATATAATTCAAAAGGTAATTATAGTAAATAGTCAAATTGATGAAACACATATTGCTGAAGTGATATTAGAATCACCCACTGGAGTTGGAACCTTTTCTCATGAACCCTTACCAGCTCTGAATAAACACCCGTGACCCTGAAGAAGCGCGGCGCCCATGGCATTGAGGCCTAAGGGACAGGTTGTTGTTTGTTTGTAGCGCCCGGGGAGAATACGGGCTCAGTGTAATGATACGTAAATGATACAGTATATATATATATACATATATATATATATATATATTTATATATATATATGTATATATATATATATTATATATATATATATATATATATATATATATATATATATATGTACATATATATATATATATATATATATATATATTTATATATATATATGTATATATATATATATATATATATATATATATATATATATATATATATATATATATATATATATATATATATATAAGTATATTTATGCCCACAAACACACACACACACATATATATATACACATAGAAATATATACCTATATATATGTATATACATACACATGTATACGTATACATAC
>BOPN01004689.1:105000-107500 GCA_017312705.2 Penaeus japonicus
ACTGGAAGGTTATAAAACAGCTATTTATTGATGAAAAAGGAAAGAAAGAGGAAGGAGGAAGGAGGGCGGAGGGGGGCGAAAAGAAGAGGAAGAGGGAGATGAAAGTGGAGGAGGAGGAAAGGAGAAAAAGAGAGCAAATGGAAGAGGAAGAGGAAGGAGAGAAGGGAGAGGATAGCAGGAGGAGGAGGAGGAGTGGGAAAGGCAGAGGGAGAGGGATAAAAGAGAGAAGGGGAAGAAAAGGGGAGAGGAAGGAGATGTGACAAGAAGAGAAGGAGATGAAGAGGGAGATGGGGAGGGAGGGGGAGATAGAAAGTAAGAAGGAAAGGGAGGTAGAGGGCAGCTCATACATCCAACATTCTTAAGTGTTTTAAAAAATCTTTTCGCGGGTCGAAAAGTTAGGAATATGTGTATTGTAATCCTGGACGAGCTTTCTTTTCTTTTGATTCGTATTTAAATTCCAGTCTAGTAAGTGTTTGAATTATTTATACTGGTAAATATAACAAATAGAGCACTGATAGGAAAATAACGCGTTTTCATTACTTATATACATCCTTCTGCTGGTTTAAACATACTGTATATTTCTATGGTGTTCCAGGACTCACGATAGGTGTATCAGGTGTACTTGATGTGCTAACATTTGCAGTCAGCACCGGAAATTATGGCGGACCTTTATAACTAGAAGTCCGTCATGAGATACATAGGAATTACGTATTTATTTAATTTCACAATTTAGAAGCACTTTTCCTCGAAGCTATTTGTCATTTGAAATATTCTCTTCACTTTACCTCGCCTGGTGTGCAAATCCAGTGTGGGTGGACTTTCCACAAATATTGCACTCAAGCACATCTTAGCGAGGTCTTACTGCGCGCGCGCAAACACGCACACACACGCACGAGAGGAAGGAGAGAGAGAGAGAGAGAGAGAGAGAGAGAGAGAGAGAGAGAGAGAGAGAGAGAGAGAGAGAGAGAGAGAGGACGGGGACTTGGGAAACATCTTGCAATAACAGCTAAATAACAGCTGAAGATAGAAACTAGAACTGTCCTTCAGTCTTGTAATAGGAGACTGAGACGACGACCAGAAATACGTCGCGAAGGACCTTTCTAAGAACAGGCGAACTATTGGTCTCAATTGATAAGCGAGCTATTTAAAAACTTTCGATACCATCTTCTTGATATTTATTTGCAGAATACCATCAGATATGATATAGTATAAGCATTCACATATTCATTCTAATTATCAGATGACATGCAATACTATTTGACCTGACATGTCATTCACCGGATAAATTACTTCCGACTTCCACATAACTAGTAGCTGTGCTCTTACACAAACAAACAAACAAACAAACAAACACACATACACATCTATCTCTCTGCCTATTAACCTATCTACCTTAACATGTCAGTCTCGACACTCTCATTTCGCTATGAACAGTGACCGAAAGATGTGTGGCGAAAAGCTGCCGGCCCAGAGGGAAAGAGGGAAAGAAGGAAAGAGGGAAAGAGGGAAAGAGGGAAAGAGGGAAAGAGGGAAAGCGAAAGAAGGAAAGAGGGAAAGAGGGAAAGAGGGAAAGAGGGAAAGAGGGAAAGAGGGAGAGAGGGAGAGAGGGAGAGAGGGAAAGAGGGAAAGAGAAAGAGGGAAAGAGGGAGAGAGGGAGAGAGGGAAAGAGGGAAAGGGAAAGGGAAAGAGGGAAAGAGGGAGAGAGGGAAAGAGGGAAAGAGGGAAAGAGAGAAAAAGAGAAAGAGAGAAGAGAGAAAGAGAGAGAGACAAATACAGAATGATATAGAAATATAGATAGATAGAGAGAGAGAAAGAGGAAGAGAGAGACAGCGAGAGAGATAGAGGGGTTGATCATTTAAGAATATAACCTCATGAACATATCGAAGAAAAGAAACAAAAGAAATTATATAAAACTGAAAAAAACGAGTAGTAAATAAATGAAAAAGAGCAGGAAAAACTCAAAGCCCAAACAAAAGCTGAATGCAACCTAATTAACAGGTCTAAATATGGTACAGGAATAATGAGGTTCATCGGTTTTAACAGTCTTTTTTTTGATTCACTTCGAAAATAATGAGTACAAAATGGAGCATCAGTACTTTTCGAATTGTCTGGTTCTCGAGAACTTGTTTCCTCGTCGTCAGTTGTCTAGCCGTCAGTGGCCCTGTCGAAAATAATCTTTTCATCTGCAGTTTCATCGTCAGAAGGCGAGGGGGAGGGAGGAAGCAGGGGGAAGAGGGGAAGGAGGGGAGATGGGGTAGAGGGGTAGGAGGAAAGGGGGCAAAGCGGGAAAGGGGGAATATGGGAAGGGGGGAAGGGGGAAGATGGGAAGGGGGAAGGGGGTCCTTGTGGCTCAACCGCGAGTGATCCCGCGAGAGGTCGACCCTTGACCCTTCAGCTGCTGTGCAAGTCGTCGAGCATGGCTTTCGGGAGGTTATCTGCGGGAGACGAGAGTTACGGGGCTAATTACTATTTTCAAGAACACATCTGAATCCATATTCGT
>BOPN01004689.1:112500-116627 GCA_017312705.2 Penaeus japonicus
ACACAGGTCGCCTCGCCCGTCCGCATCGGCGTCCTCCTGCAGGGGGTTGGGTATCAAAGGGCAGTTATCCTGTGTGGGGGAGAAAATTTCCATTGTGAATGTTCTCGTGGGCAGAGAGAATGTCCGGAAGGTTAGGCAAGTCGAGGAAGGTCTTGGAAATCAGGCTTATTAATTAGGAAAGCAATTGTATTATCAATCAAGTTCCTAAGTCAACGTAGCGCATTTCCAAGCATAAGGCAGAGTGTCCAGACCGTGTAGTTGTCAAAGCCATCGTCGTCGGCGTCTCCGTCACAGGCGTCTCCGACTTGGTCACCGTCGGTGTCCTCTTGGCCGGAGTTTGGCACCGCGACGCAGTTGTCACGCCGGCAGTGAGGGTCGGAACACCCGAGCTCAAAGTCCGGATATCCGTCGAGGTCAGAATCGGGACCGCATTCCTCGTCGTCTCCTACACGACCAACGGCACACTGTTTTGCAGTAATGGGGAGGACTAAACATTGATAAACACATTTCCTTAGGCTGTGTGGATTCGAAAAAACAACAACTGACATTCTTAAATTATGTCATATCCCTATTTACATATCCCTAGGCCGCACCAACATAAATATATTCGTCTGTAAGAAACCTCTTCGGCAATACCCATAAGACTTAATATCAGAGTGACCCACCTTACACACCAGCCCGTCCCCCTCGCGCCCTGGGGGGCACGCGCCGCAGGAGTAGAAGGGGGCCTCTGGCTCTGGGGTACACGCAACGCCGGGGAAGCAAGGTTCGAGGTCACAGGAGTCTGGTGGGAGAGCCTCAGGGGATCAGTGTTAGATGTGTATGGAATGACTCGGTAAATCATTGTATTAGAAGTATTGGATAACGATTGCAAATATATATTTTTAGACTGTTATATATCATTTTAATATTTGAAAGGAAGTTGATTCTATTTGATTTTTTTCTGGCATATCATTTGACATTTCTGATTGACATGTCCAGTAAAAGCATTTTTAAATCTGTAACTTTAACCTTTAGTTGGGAATGATAAAGTTGCAATGCCATAATTTGACGTGACTCTATAGAATTTCAGACTGTTTGTTGCAGCAAATCAGAACCTGAATATGAAGACTATTATAACGTAAATAGGAGACTTACCTGTAATTAGCATTGCTTTGACGCTTTCCGGGAAAATATTGACATCTGGACACGCATCGCTTGGCACGAAACATGGGGAAAGGGAGTCATCCTCTGTATCTTCCACACACACTTCCGATCCCATTGTAAAGTTCGAATTCCAAATATGGCCTGTAGGACACTGGTAATGCACTTTTATCATTTGACCTGAAACTTCGAGGCAAGTGAAGAATCGGCGTGCATCGAAGGGGTCGCTCAAGTATCCTTCTTTCATGCACTCGAAGTTCCCTGAACAAGGATCTTCGCACCTTTGGCTTTTCTCACTGAATGAAGAGCCATTTCTGCACATGAACATCTTCTGAAGCCAGCCGTGTTTGATTCGGATGCAGGAATAGTACTCGGTGCAGCTCCCCGGAATGGCAAAGGAACCCGAAAGGGAGCACGGCAGAGGGGAGTCTTTGTTCCGACACTGCTGAATGGCTTCGTCGAAGATCATGCCATCCGAGCATCTGTATCCCACTGGACTTGATCCAGCATCCTCGCAGGAGAAGAACCTCTGAGGGTTGTAGAAGTCTTGGCGCATTTCGTGTGGCTTTTCGCAGGTGCACTCGCGGGGTCTCCCTGGGTAGCATACGGCACCTCCGAACGCATTCCTTGTGGCACAGTATGCCCCTTTGGAACACCGCTGGACGAAAGCCTGCCCTTTTACGCACATGACCATACTTTTACAGTCAGCACACAGGAAACTGTTGGGGTCGGATCCGCACAGATGGGAGTATGTGGGTTGTGCAACGGGCACGCTCCTCCCCCGACGCAAATAACACTAAGTCGTACAACAGTAAAAAGGTACAGTATAAGCAATATAGTAAAGAAAATGAAATGAAAATCACTAAAGCTTATTTTAACTGCAAGAATCTGATTCAAGTATGAACATGCAATATGTCTCTACACGATGATTGCAATATCCACAAGAGGCAACTCACCCGAGTACTACTGCAAGTCCTAGAAGTGGCATTGAACTCAAAGCCCTGACAGTGATTCCTGGTTATAACGTAGCTGCCGCTGTTATCGGAGATACAATCATAGAACCTGCCACATGTAGTTAGGTCCGGAAACCTTCCCTCCTCTGGACACTCGAGTCTGCGTAGGTTATTGCTTTTATTTAACTTTGTGATGTTTGTTAATTACACACACACATATATATACATATATATGATCACACTTATAAGCACTCACTCATGCACTCACAGCTTCTAACAAGGTCACCCAACCTCTCCCATGCCACCGACCCTGTACTGTCATTTAGCTCGCCACGAACAAAATTCAAGCTGCGTACAAATGTGCAACATAACTTGGTTTCACAACCTCATAAAAAGGGCCTATAAAACTGTAAATAATTTAATATTTCCATAAATGGAAATTAAAGTTTTAGTTAGAATACGGCAAGATAAGCAAGAGATTTGTGACTGCAAAGAATAACAGACAAATCATATGTGAAAATTTCTATTCATCAGTGGTTTATCTAAAAACAATACATATCACCATCGCAGTTCTAAAATAGTATTGATCCATCGAAAATCTAAATGATCTTACTTATAGTGCAGCATAAATATGGGAACTACAAGTACTAAAGAAATCCCTTCAGAGATATGAACGTCTAGAATCCTTTTCCATAACCAAGTGCTCGATGGTCCCAAGATGACAGCTCCCATTCGTGACTCCTAATGCAGGATTGATGTGCGTTTAATTAGTCTGGCAGGATCCTCTTTTACAGACGGATGTGTCCCCTGCCATCAACCCTATCTCTAGAACTTATCAAAGGTAACCCGACAACAAATATTTGCAGGTCGTAATACTTACATACTAGTTGCCGTGACAAAAGTGATTCCTATGGCTATCTGTGAAAAAAAGGGAGAGCAGAAAAGTTGATAATGACATATATATATATATCGAGACAAGAACAACTATCTTAGAAAAACTATATTTTTATTAATGGAAAGTGTGGAGTATCATCATGTATATGTATATGTATATGCATAAATATGCATATATATATATATATATATATATATATATATATATATATATATATATATATATATATATATATATATATATATATATATATATATATATATATATATATATATATATATATATATATATATATATATACATATATACATATACATATACGTATACTGTATATATATATGTATATATGTATACATATGTGTGTATATGTATATATATGTATATATATGGACATATATATATATATATGGATATATATGCATATTTATGGATATATACGTATATATAGGCCTATAAATATATATATATATAACATTCTTATATATGTATTTACATATGTATATGTATATGTATATAAAAAACATATATGCATATATATGTATATATATGTATATACATATGTATTTGTATAAATATGTATATATATGTATATATGTATATATAAGTATATATGTATATATATATGTATATATGTATATATGTAAATATATATATGAATATATATGCATATATGTATACATATGTGTGTACATATGTATATAGGTATATATATGTGTGTACATATGTATATAGGTATATATATGGATATATATGTATACATATGCATATATATGTATATATAATTATATATATGCATATATATGTATATATACGGATATATATGTATATATAAAAAAAACATTCTTATATATGTATATACATATGTATATATATGTATAAATATAACAACATATATGTATATATATGTATATATACGTATATATATGTAAATATATATTTATATATGTGTATATATGTATATATGTATATATGTATATTTATATACATATATACATATATACACACATATATATACATTTATATAAATATAAACAGTATATATACATACATATATATACACATATACACACACACACACACACACACACACACACACACACACACACACACACACACACACACACACACACACACAC
>BOPN01004690.1:2500-5000 GCA_017312705.2 Penaeus japonicus
ATAAACATGATGATAAGGATAACAGTAATAATAATAATGTAAATTGTAAAAATCATGATGTTGATTATATATATAATGATGATGTAATAATGATAATGGAAATGATGATAATATTATATATGGTAATAACAATAATGATGATACTGATTAGAATGATAAAGATAAAAATATCAACAATATAACAATAGCAATAATAGTAAAGATAAATAGAGATAATAATGATAACAAAAACAAGAACAAGAACAAAGGGAACAAGAATCATAACAATAAAAGTTATGATAATGATGAAAGAATATCATTAGTAATGATTATGATGATAATGATGATAGTAAGAAGGACGATAATGATAATAATGGAAATTATAATTTAAGAAATAATCGTACAGCTACTATCAATAATTTTAATAATATGAATTATGATTATGATAATCATGATCATAATAATAGATGTAATGGAAAAATAATGATAATGATAGTAATGACAATAATGATAATTATATGAATGATAATGATGATAATGATAATAGTAATGATGATTGTAATGATAACAGTGATAATAGCAATTATTATAATGATGATTATAGCAATAATAGTAATGATTATGATGACAATAACAACAACAATAATAATGATAAGGATAAAACATAATAATAATCGTAATAATATTAGCAATGATGATATAAATATTCATAATACTTATACTATACTAATTATATCAACTAATGTTATATTCACGATGATCATCATCTTATATGTAACTATCAAACAGAATTTGTACATAAGGTTACAAAAATTACCTATGAATACTTTAAGACCACCGAATAATCTTTTGGGAAACGTTAATGATGTATCAACATCAGGATACGAAATATTTAGTTAAAAACATTCATTGTGGAACGGATTCTTTTTTCATTATTTATTTATTTATTCGTTTTTTTTAAGAGAAATTACTTCACTGGCTTCAGCAAAAAATATATTAACAAAATCTTCGTTGATGGTAATATAACCCAAACAATACTACTTCTTCAAACAAAAACAAAACAAGAACCTGACACCATGAGCGAAGACACCATAAAAGTAGTAGAAGATAAAGAAGAAAGTGCTGAGATAAGAAGCAGAACAGCGTCAACACGCACTGTATTGCGTCATGGCGAGACCTGCTGGCGGAGGCGAAGCAGACACTTTACTCTCGCCAATGCAATTTGTGCAACCTAATTCCGGTATTTGATTGCGTGAGTTTAACTTGTTAAGAAGTTTAGAAACACAAATTAACTTACCCTTCATCCATTTACTGTTCAGTCTGCCTGAATATTCAACTAAATTTATATACGTAGAACCTATAAATGGACTGCATTAACTCCCATGCATCATTATGTGCAATGGGTATTCACAGTTTTATTTCGTTTACTGTTCCAAACTATGTTGATATCATTAGCGTTATTAGTATCCTTGATATGTGTTCATTATTTTCTGAATCAAATATACCCAATCATCATTATTATTGTTATTATCATTACTATGACTATTTTATTATCCTTCTCAATATTTTAACATCCCCATCATCGCAATTATTACAATTAGCCTTATCGCTACAATTATTTCAATATTAGCAATAGCAACGTTGTTAGCAGTGATAGTAACATACGATGACACTGCAATGACATGCAAGAATGAGATCTTGCACATGATCTCTTGGCAATATGTCTCGGATGGATTTAAGTATTATGAGCAGAGTATGTACATATACGCATAATAGTAATAACCGTAAATATATCTACCAAGAAAATTATAACAATCAGAATAAAAAAGCATATTCTAATAGCATCATAGTGACGATAATCACAATCACATGTATAACAACAATAAAAAAAATTAAAAAATGAATACATGGATGAACAGAAGATTAATAAAAAGAAAAAAAGAAACATACAAAGCCATCTGAAAAGGACCCCTGTTCCTTCATTAAACATCCGTTTTCATTATCCCGAAAAGTAACCCGGAATTAATGAAGATCCTTCCCCTCTGTTCATGTCCATCGCAGGTCGGGAAATGAGACTCTTCTCAGCGTTCATCTCGAGCGTGGCAGCGTTCGCGCCGGCATTCAGAGGCATCTCCCCTGTGCATAAAGGGAACTGTTCCAAGCGCAATGAGCCCATCAAGGAGATATGTTGCAAGTGAAATGAGCTCATCACGAGGACATGCGACCCTGAATGTAAACCTGACTCGGAGAGATTTGCGACGGGACGGAATAAAAGGGGAAGAATATTGAATATTTCCGGCGAGCCTAAGTTTCGAATCTGCGAGGCGCTGGAACTAAGGGCTTCACCTCCAGCGCTGGGTTGTTGATCAGTCCTTTGGGATTCGTGTTTTATGCTCTCTCTCTCTCTCTCCTTTCTCTGTCTCTCTCTCTCTCTCTCTCTCTTTCTTTCTCTCTCTCTCTCTCTCTCTCTCTCTCTCTCTCTCTCTCTCTCTCTCTCTCTCTCTCTCTCTCTCTCTCTCTC
>BOPN01004690.1:22500-27500 GCA_017312705.2 Penaeus japonicus
TATATATATATATATATATATATATATATATATATATATATATATATATATACATATATACATATATATATATATATATATATATATATATATATATATACATATATACATATATATATATATATATATATATATATATATATATATATATATATATATATATATATATATATATATATACCACTTAAGCTCCTGCCAGGATTTTATATTTCTCGCAGTTTCTGACTTTTGAAATAATCAAAATGGTAAATATATTCCTGGCGGTAAGATTATATGTGATTTTTTTTCTTTCTTTTTACAAGAAGGAAGTATATGGAGAAGAAAAAAAGAATGAAAGAAAAAAATAGAAGAAAGATTTAGAAAAATAAACAAACGATGCAGATACAAATACATGTGTATTTGTGTGTTTGTGTGGATGTGTGAGTTTGTTTCTATGCATGTGTTTGTTGCTTTATTTGTGTGTTTGTGTGTTGATTAATATTCTCTGAGATTCATGAAACAATAGAAAATAGAGCAAAATTTCTTTACGAAAGCGAACATTCTTTGAATACATTTACCTTTGGCAAACGAAACGTGACAAAGAAAAGAAAATTACTAACCAAAGAAACAAACACCTAAATTCAAAATCCCGTGTACGACAAATACAATTACTAGGTAGTGAGGCATTTCCACCCTTACGCGTTGGTGTAAGGGTGGGGTATCAGATGCAGTGCTCTACAAACGTTTTCCCTCTGCCATGAAACAAAGAAAAAATATATGTTTCACACATCACTTTCAATATATCTGTATCTAGTTTCAAATAAATATAATCTCTAACCTTTACAGTGAGTCTGGAACAGGGAGGAGGATTAAACTCTATTTCTGTTATTTACTGAAACGAAGTTTTTATTCAAAATCAAAATGTGAAATCCTGGGGCTGGATTCACTAACATACGATGGTAAGGCATTTACCAGCTGTCACCTACCAGAGCGTTTACCAGTCATGGCAAAGTGGGATTCATCAAGCGATGATAAGTCGCCTGGTAAGGGTAAAGAGACTTTATCACCGTAATTTGATGGTAACTCTGGTAAATCGATTCCGCCAATCAGCGAGCGCCTTACATAATTCTTTAGGCTCCTTTGACCAATCCCGTGACATGTAAACAAAACCTGATCCAACAGCGAGACTTTTTTGTTTCAAGAAATGATAAAGATTTCTTCTGTGTTAAATTATTTCTATATAAATGAATTTCCTAGAAAGCATATTCTATTGCATGATTTTATGGATCATATATAACGTAATGGTTTTCAAAAACATACTTTTTTTTTTTTATATATATTCATACACACATACACACGCACACACACACATACACACACACACACGCACACACACATATATATATATATATATATATATATATATATATATATATATATATATATATGTGTGTGTGTGTGTGTGTGTGTGTGTGTGTGTGTGTGTGTGTGTGCGTGTGTGTGTGTGTGTGTGCGTGCGTGGAAAGTGGAACGCGAATAAAAAGCGCGCTTTGTAAAATTCCCTTCTCGCGATAATTTCAGGATATCTGGCAGAATCTTTGTTTGCAACTGAGTGACACCTCGCCCTCAGCGTCCGCGCGAAGAATCGGAGGTAATGTGTATCAGGCCTTAGCAAAGGGAGATGGTTTTTGTTTCTCAACTGTAGTTCCTTTTCCCGCCACTTTTTTTTCTTAGGCGCACTTATATCCGACTCCTGTATTGCTAGCAATGTCGAAAAAATAGCAACTCACAGAGGCTCATTCGTGACGGAGGACGCGGTCCCCACCCGATCCATTAGACAAGACCTGGAAGAAGCTGCTGATTTCGCAGAGGATCCTGAATGCCACCAGGAGGCAGGAGGAGTGCCCGCCGACCCAGGCAGCAAAAGAAATAAAGCAGAAAACCCCAAGATACTCGAAAATGTGACAGTTCGTACACTCCAATATCATTTGCACAAAACGCTCATGTACCGGAGATATCGTGATATTCCAAAACCCTGGATGAAAAAATCTCCATAGGGAAATAAGGAACAACTTCGCTCGTCACTACTGACATAGCACAACTACCTGGACCTGCTGTTGATAGACCACCTTGACCCGCTGATGGAGTCGTGCCAGACAGATTTTGTCAATGCAAAATGGGGCACCATGTCACAAAGCTAAATTAGTGACTAATGCTCTTTAACTTGAAGGTATTAGGTACTTTAACCCCTGGCCCGGCAACCCACCTGATCTTAACCCCTATCAAAACCCTCTGGGGAAAGATCAAGGAATGTGGCAGACTGTCTTCGAAAGCGCCTGGAGATTATAAGGAAAGCCAAAGGATACCCAAGAAAGAGAAAGAAAGTGGTTTCCTTCTTTCTTGCCTTTCTGTTGTACCGAGTTTATTTCAAGGTCGGCAAAAACCTTACCGAGCATATATCAACCGCACCCATTGTATATAGGGATATTTATGTATAGATACACACACACACACACACACACACACATACACACACACATACATACATATATATATATATATATATATATATATATATATATATATATATATATATATATATATATATATATATATATATATATATATATATATATATATATATATATATATATATGTATATATATATATATATATATATATATATATATATATATATATATATATATATATATATATATATATACATGTATGTACATCTATGTCTATATCCATCTATTCATCTCTCTTTTTCTATCTATCTATACATATATGTGTATATATGTATACACACACACACACACACACACACACACACACACACACACACACACATTATATATATATATTTATAATGAGAGAGAGGGAGATAGTGAGAGAAAGAGAAAGATAGTAAGACAAAGAGAGAGACAGAGAAGAAGCTGGACTGAGCAGATAAAAATGCAGACCGATAGAATCATATGCATTTTTATATGCATACATATATATATAAAGAGAGAGAGAGACAGATACAGAAGTAGAGACAGACGGGCAGAGAAAGAGGGAGCGAGAGATTCAGTCCAGCTTCATAATCATTTCCATCATCAAAGGCATGTCCCGAGGGAAACGCACGCCTCTATCCTACACTCGACTGACCGAGGGAGGGCGCGGAAGAAGGGGAATAGGCAGCGAGATGGTAATGATAAGAAGAGGGAAGAGGATGATAATAGGGAAAGGGAGGGAGGGGTGAGGGAGAGCGAAGAACCACACGGAAATGGATTCAAAGTTGGGTTAAAAGTTATCATTGTTATTGTTCTCGTTATTGTTAATATCGTTGATACCATTATCATTGTATTTATTATTATCATTACACACACAATCACCCACACACACACACACACAATCACAATCACACACAATCACCCCCCCCCCACACACACACACACAATCACACACAATCACCCACACACACAATCACACACACACACACACACACACACACACAATCACACACAATCACCCACCCACACACAAAATCACCCCCACACACACACAAACACACACATACAAACACACACACACACACACACACATCTCTTGCAGAAATGTTTCACACCTGAGCTTTGCACCAGAACGATTTAATGAGACTTGCGACTTGTGGGTCACATGTCAAAGATTCATCTGTAATGATGTATCCTGGTGCTAAGATAGAGAGAGAAGGAGAAAAGGAAAGAGCGAGCGAGAAATTTTGTGAGAGAGAGGAAGAGAGAGAAAAACATGTATGAATAAACATACACACATATGTATGTATATAAATATAAGTGTGTGTATATATATGTATATATATATATATATATACATATATATATATATATATATTATATATCTGGCAACGAGTAGGAAAAGGTGTCAATTTTAGGTCTTAACGATATTAAGTGTAAAATTAAGTATATCCAGTGATCCGTGACGACACAGCATTTGCGAACGAAATAAAAATAAGAAATTAGACAAGTTTTATAGAAAATTCAAAAATGAAAGAATGCCACAGGAAAGCTAGTCATTTCAAAGCTATGGAGATTGCCAAAAAGTGCCACAATATAAATGAAGGAAAATATTGAGTTATACCATCTACTATAGTGATTTACAAGTATACAATACAGTGTGAAAACATTTGAGGATGTCTAAATATATTCCTAATATAAAATCATACCATCCAAGCAAACCAACAGAAAATGAGTCAAACTTCGCTTACACGCTCCCCATAGATGCCACGGTAACACCAGTGCCAAGGGTCAAAGGTGACCAACTACCATTCAACATCTGGCCTGAATAAAATTTATTCCTAGTTCGTGAGTACATTAAACTATAGAATCACATATGTCATGTTTTCAGTGTTCATAAATCTAATCATGCAACCACACTGAGTATCAGTGAGGAAAATTATTCCTAATGAAAGCCCACCCCAAGCGATGGCATCCCTAACGGCCAAGGTCATGCGGGGACGCTCATACAAGCAGGTACCATCTAGTAATTACCTCTCTGAAATGTTGCCAGATATATATATATATACCATTCCCTACTATATATATATTTAAACAAATTATAATTCATGTGCGTGCATATGCATGCGTAGATGCTGTTATATATGAGTGCTGTGTACATACATACAGGGATAGACATCCGCTTGGAGTATGTGCCTAATTGCATAATTGTATATTTTTACGCGTCTACACATGCATAGGCACAATTTATATATAGAAACATACATGAGTGCGGACATGGGAGCGCGCATAAACATGCAAGCATGCATTTTGCATAGGTCCTGCACGTATTAACAAATGTCCATTCTCAATGGAGTAGACCGAGAGGTTGTGAGATAGATTGGGGGATACAAAAATCTCCTAATAACACGCGAGACTAACTCAAACATGTTATTGAAGATGAAAGGTAACCTCCTGACTAAAATTACTCCCCCCACCATGCACAGTTAAGGCCTGTAGGTGTGGGTATCAGGCCCCACCCCT
>BOPN01004690.1:45000-50000 GCA_017312705.2 Penaeus japonicus
CTCTCTCTCTCTCTCTCTCTCTCTCTCTCTCTATATATATATATATATATATATATATATATATATATATATATATATATATATATATATATATATATATATATATATATATATATATATATATATATATATATATATATATATATATATATTCTGCCCCCTCTCTCTCTTTCTCTCTCTCTCTCTCTCTCTCTCTCTCTCTCTCTCTCTCTCTCTCTCTCTCGCTGCCTCTCTCTGTCTCTCTCTCTCTCTCTCTCTCTCTCTCTCTCTCTCTCTCTCTCTCTCTCTCTCTCTCTCTCTCTCTCTCTCTCTCTCTCTCTCTCTCTCTCTCTCTCTCTCTCTCTCTCTCTCTCTCTCTCTCGCTGACTCTCTCTGTCTCTATCTCTCTCTGTCTCTTTCTCTCTCTCTCTCTCGCTGCCTCTCTCTGTCCCGTTCTCTCTCTCTCTCTCTCTCTCTCTCTCTCTCTCTCTCTCTCTCTCTCTCTCTCTCTCTCTCTCTCTCTCTCTCTCTCTCTCTCTCTCTCTCTCTCTCTCTCTTTCTGTCTTTGTCTCTCTCTTCTTCTATATTTCGTTGTCCCGGTCTATACTTAATTGTATATTTTTTACAGTTTTGTTATTTCTAGGTTTGAAAAAGTTTATTTATGATGTTTATGTTTTGTTCATTTTCCTGGTTAAGAGATATTTTGTTTGAAATAACTTACTTAAAATCAAACCTAGCGTAAGATCTATTAGATACTGATTTACAATTTAAAAAAGACCTCAATGTTTAATATCAAGAAAGATTATTAAAAAAATAATTATAATAATAATAATTATAATAATAAAAAATAAACAAAAAAATGAATCATGTTGGACACAACAAAACAAATGGTCTCGGCTGTAAAGATCTCCAGCGGTGTGCAGTGATCTTCCTCTGTTGATGAGTCATATGCGTAACATTGCAACAGGTGATGAACTTGTTCCACAGTCTTGCAGCCCTGGTAATAAAGATTCTGAAGTGCTGACTAGACTGGCAATCAGCAACTGGACAGAGAGAACCCTTTTTAATATTCGTCGTTGCAGTGTGTGGTGACAGGCGAAAGCTGGCCAGATAGGGCATCATCTAAACCTGGGACTTCGTTGTATACGGCGCAACACACGTCATTCAACCTTGTTTGTCTTAGTATGAGAGTAGAATTTGCTGAGATGGTGCTGCATATTGTAGACGAAGCCGAACTTAAGATTTATAGAGGATCACAATTCCATTTCCGTCGAGGACTTTGGCCATTCGTCGAATTGCCGAGAGTTTCTGAGTAGCTCGACAGATTCTATTTATTTGTCTGACGAACTTAAATCCCGTATCGATATCGACATTTAGGATTGAAATGTGTTTTAGACTATTTATCATTACTTTGCTTTATTTGGCGACTGTAGCAGCAAGATATCGGGATATCACCATAGCCTGTTTTTTTTTTTTTTTTTTTTTTTTCTTGAGCAAAGTTGACCTGCCAGCGTGACCCCCACTCATAGGTTGATTTGAGCTTGGCAGTGAGTTTGCTGGTCTTTAGATGACCTGCAGTCGTTAGGCTATGCACAAACTTTTAAGGTGTTGGAGTAGATAATCTATGTATATATTCTACAGGATTGGTCCAAGAATAGAACCCTGTGAAACTGATCCTTGCACAGAATACTTTTGTGATATCTGACCTCCTATAACGACTCTGATAATCCTCTCTGCAAGGGAAAAATTAAGATTACTTCTAGTGGAAGAGCATGTATAGACTCACATCATCAGACCCTGAAGACAATCTGATTTTTTCCACTGAAAATTCCGCCAAAAATCTCTTCTTTTTTCCTTTTTATTAGAAGCAACCGTTTCATCAGGGCTGTTCAGTGAAGGAATGACGCTATTGACAGAATGTTCTCGGTATTCCTTTATGAGATTCCACCAGGCGTCGTTGCCAACTCCTAGGTTAGTTAATTTGTTTTTGGTGAGTCCCTGCCATCTGTGGCAACCATTTCTTTATGTGCATGAGGTTTATGTTGTAGCTTGTAGAATTATTTCATTTGTATCTCTTCCATGACTGGTACTTGTTTTCTGACTTCTGAATCCAAACAATGATTGGTCAGTCGGGTTGGATGTGCGATGTAGAACAGCTTTTTGTAAATGATAAAACTTTGGTTTTGGCATCACCGAGCAAAATTCTGTAACAAAATATAGCCCAAATATTTTTGTACGTGGTCCTCAGGCAGTAAAGTCTTCACTTGCTGTTCGAGCTGCGTAAATCTGTTGGCAGATTTCCAACACCTGGTTTCGGATTGCAGCTTTTCCCTTTCTTATTTTGCAATAACTTTCCCTTTTCGGGCCCTCTTCGACGAGGATGTCCATGAAGGAGGTGTGGTGGCCTTCCGAGGTTTTGATTTTGGCTGAGATTTGGTAAAAGTCGGGCAGAATATTCTTTCTGGTCTAACAGAAACAAGAATGGATGCTATTGCAACAGAGCAGCTTATAATTATCTCCTGTGCACCACTAGTAGTTGAGGATAATTCTGAAAGAGTCAGATTGCTATCTATAACCACTGAGAGCTGTGTAATTAATCTATGTATAGTTGCCATTTGGTACTTAATTATTTCTAGGTAATTCTGCTGTGAACGATTTCAGCGAGTTCAGAAGCAGATTCTTCTGCGAGGCCTTTGCAGGGCATTGAAGAACACCTACTGTGATATTCCTTGTTTCTGTCGGAGATGCTGAACTTGTGAGCAGTCAGATGTTTGAAGGACATTTGTGACACTGGTTTGAGCAGGCTGTGGATTAGTATAAAATGTTTGTATACTTCTTTGTTGGTTTTCCCACATACACAACAAGTACAGGTGAGGCGCATGGCCTGAAGCCTTGAATCCTCTTTATTTTGCGATGAAGGGGTAGAAGAGGATTTTGGCTCTTGAAGTAAACGACGGGGTGAGGCTGGATGAGGTTGATTCACCTGGTGCTGCGTTCTCTCCACAAATCCTCCGATTGCAGTGTCACACACAAAGTGAAAGGAATGGGGGAAGAGCTGGGAAAGTTAAGAAGAAAAAAATAGTAATAGAAAGAATGAATGACAGGTAATAACAATTGACCGCTGGTTGTTGAGGTTGGAAGTCTGTGAAGACCGATTTTCTGTATGTCTTTTCTCAGAACATTTTACGGTATTTCGGTGGACCCATCAGTACACATTCATATATATATATATATATATATATATATATATATATATATATATATATATATATATATATATATATATATATATATATATATATATATATATATCACTCTCTCTCCCTCTGTCTCTGTTTCTTTCTCTCTTTCTTGCCTCAGTTATTATAATATTATTATTATTATTATTATTATTATTATTATATATATATATATATATATATATATATATATATATATATATATATATATATATATATATATATATATATATATATATATATATATATATATATATATATTTATATATATATATACATTATATATATATATATATATATATATATATATATATATATATATATATATATATATGTGTATGTGTGTGTGTGTATATATATATACATATATATATATATATATATATATATATATATATATATATATATATATATATATATGTATATATATATATATATATATATATATATACATATATACATATATATATATATATATATATATATATATATATATATATACATATATATATCTATCTATCTATCTATCTATCTATCTATCTATATATATATATATATATATATATATATATATATATATATATATACATATATACATACATACAGAGAGAGAGAGAGCGAGAGAGAGAGAGAGATAATTTTCTCTCTGTCTTTCTTTTTTTCGCTCTCGTTGTTTCGGCCTCTCTCTCACTAGTTCTGTCTCTCTCTGTGATGGGTGTCTTAGTCTATCGGAACTAATAAACCACACCTAATAGGTATGTGATGGCAGACACAGGGATTATATAATTCAGATTTATTCCAATCGCAGATAGTCTGACGTTCTGGTACACGATACAATATTGCACTGTGTGTGTGTGTTAGTGTGTCTGTGTGAGTGCGTGCGCACCTAAGAGAGAGAGTGAGAGAAATAGTGAGTGTGTATTAGAGCGTGTGAACTGTTGATGTCAACAATATTTTACAGTAAAGAATACTCTTCAAAACATTAATTGTAACATTTGTCTCTATACGGTACAGACTCTACGTCCCCAACAAATATACGTTTTACGCAACCAATTCAATATTGTGTTGCACCCTTTTGCAATTTAAAGAACTGTTCCAGTAAATATTAGTCCTACTGTATATTGCCAACTGGGCTTTTGTTTATTGTGTCTCTACATAGAACTGAGGTGTGGGTATCGGGTATTTCGTAATGAAGCCCCTTGCTGTGATGTTGCGGATTTCAATGGAGTTTTGTTTAACGTTTGGTATATAGTGCGTCGGCTTGTGTGTATGGGGATGTTTCCTATATATGTGTATGGCAATTTGCATAGACTACATCAACTTACACACAAACCGAGAACAACGTAGGCACAGTGTTATGGACTGAAACGTTTATGATAGTTGATCTTTTTTTTTCTCTCTCTCTCTTTTTATAAAAAATCTAACTCTTGTTTCTACAGTAATTTATCAGCTACACTCTCCCGAAGTGGCTATAACTCGTCGAAAGGCCTTATAAATCTCCATCCTTCCCTCCCTCTCTCTCTCCCTCTCTCTCTCTCTCTCTCTCTCTCTCTCTCTCTCACGCTTTCTCTCTCTCCCTCTCCGTGCTTGGTTGTATGTGTCTTTGTATATGTGTGTGTGCAAGAGAAAGAGAGAGATATGCATTGTGCTGTATGTAATGACAGGACGATTTTTTTCTCTCTAGCGTTCTTGGAATTATTATATATCATTTATTTTCTAGTATGCGAAAAGGATAAATTGAAACGAATTAATTGTACGTGTGTGAGTGTGTGTGTGTGTGTG
>BOPN01004690.1:77500-82500 GCA_017312705.2 Penaeus japonicus
ACGCTCCATCAAAACAAAAATGAAGAGAGAGATTGTGTATTTATGTATAGATCTTCCTTATTTTGTGTGTATATACTTTACATATATACGTATTTTTGATATATCATATATATATATATATATATATATATATATATATATATATATATATATATATATATATATATATATATATATATATATATATATATATATATTATGTATACATATTTCATATAATCATATACTTTAACTTTATGTTCCTGGCTACTGTTACCATTCATTTAACTTCACTCTCCTTCGAAAAATCCACCAAAAGGTAAACAAACTCAAAATCAGCAGAGACCATGTTTTCCTAAAATGGTTTGTAATCCAAGTCTAGGATAATGATGCCTATTATATCCAATATAGATATTACTTTCCAAACGTGGCATGCTCATATGAAGTATTGATAACAAAAAATATTCTGAAAATATGCATTTTTTCGCCCGTGTAACTACCGGCAACACCCGCTTCTAGAATACCAATCTAGAAATCCAATGTTCATGTCATGTACTCGGCGCGCTAGGGACTTAGAATACGGTTGCTAGAGACCTTGTGGTAACCACTGACGCCTGAACCGCATCACCGAACACGACCATTACCCTCTTCCAAACATGGCGGATCTAACTTGAAACTTCCACGGGGCAAAACTCTCTCCAAGTCTGACCTTCTGAAAGGTTACTTGCAAGTCCTCGTGTACCCGGAAGAAGTCGCCGAGGCAGCTATCATCACGCTCTTGGACACACAGCATCTCCTAGTCCACCATCGACCTCCTCTACTGTGCCTGCTACGTACACGACATATATATGTACACAAATATATTTATATATAGTATAAACATTATATATATATATATATATATATATATATATATATATATATATATATATATATATATATAATTTAATTTACGACACATGTACACACGCATTCATGACTTCATGATTTAAACATTGAAAGATTCATTCTGGTTGGACTACTATGAGAAAAGATTAAAAGAATTAAATTGATAAACTTTATAATTCTTTTGACTCAATCATCTACTATGCTGTTTCATTTTGTTCTTTACTCGATATTCTGTTTAAGTGCTCTTTTCCTCTTCTTATCTTTATCTTCCTTCATTCTCCTCCTTCCCAGCGTCCCTTTCAACAGTATGTAGCTTGCAAGGACAATTATTGCATCGTGATTCGACTTTCCTGTCTGGTGTATCCGCAGGAGCAGAGGCAGCGGGGCGGCGTGCATTTCGAAGCCGTTTCTAAGACCTGCTCCGACTCCTTCAGTGACTGAGGAGGCGAGAGACGGAATGGAATCGGAAACAGATTTCGGAGGAGTCGGAAGAGTCTGATTAAAGTGTTAAGAGACATTGAGGAACTCACGAAGTGTCATTCTGAATTGTATTCTTGTTAATAATATGTCGAAAATTTCGGTGATAATTGAGATTTCCTTTCCGTTTTATAGTGCATGCGATATACGTTTCATTCTTTGATTATGTAACAGTTGCATGACAAAGGATTCCAGGAGGGCACCGAAGCAGAGGATGCTGCCATATGCAACACTAGCGTTGCCTCAAAATTGAAGATGGTACGTGGACTGATTTCAAAAGTGTAGTCTGGCGTTTCAAAGAAGTGTGTGTGTGTGTATGTGTGTGTGTTTGTGTGTGTGTGTGTGCGTGTGTGTGTGTTTGTGTGTGCGTGCGTGTATGTGTGTGTGTGCGTGTTTGTGTGTGTGTGTGTGTGCTTGTATGTGTGTGCGTGCGTGTGTGTTTGTGCGTGCGCGCGTGTGTGTGTGTGTATGTGTGTGTGCGTGCGCGTGTGTGTGTGTGCGTGTGTGTGTGTTTGTGTGTGCGTGCGTGTGTGTGTGTTTGCGTGTGTGTGTGTGCATATATTCTACAGATTTAAGGCAAAGAACTGATCCAAAAGTCATCAAAGAATACTGTCAATATGGTTCTTTTAATTCAATTAAATGTTACTTTATGTATCTAAAATTGATAGGACCTTTTTTCGAATAATGACAATAATTGCAAAATTGCAGTCGTTTCTAACTCCCAAAGGGAATCAAAGCCGATTATTGGATAGCCATCAATGTCCACCAGTGCCTTTGCAATACCATTATTGCTAAGCATCAGCGTTAACACCTCCAATGTCGTCCGGTAGTTAGCAATCACATTGCAAAGCAGAAGGAGAAACGTTCAATGGCATTTTCTAATAGAATTTTGAGCGCTATTTACTTAATTGGTCGTTGGACAAGCCGGTCTTTAGAGGGGGGAGGGGAGCAGAATAGACTCGCAGGAGAAATGTCGAATTGTGTTTTATAACACATTAGGCACTCATACGCGATTTCCCTCGGTGAGCCAATATTTTCAATATTTCCCCGCATATTCACACTCAAATAGACACCGTACAAATGTGTGTGTTTATACACACACACACACACACACATACACACACACACACACACACACACACACACACACACACACACACACACACACACACACATATATATATATATATATATATATATATATATATATATATATATATATATATGTCTGTCTGTATGTATGTATGGTATATATGAAGAGAAACAGACAGATAGAAGTAAAGAATCACATTCATCAGTAAAGAAAGAAAAAAAATAATAATAAATGAATAATCCATACATTTAATGATTGTTCGTGCACCAGAAAGTGACTTGAAATTGGAACACCTTGTTATAAACGAGTATGATAACCAGAATATAGGAGGCTGTAGATCGAAAAGCTGAAGTTATTAACATATTTAAATACTGCTGGATAGACTAATTGCAATGACAGCAACATAAATAATGGCATCAATATATCTCTTCCCGGCGTTTAAAATTATGGTTTCCATCCTAGTTAGTTTATTTTGAAATTCCGTTTACCTAATTTAAGACCAAAAATAATGGTTACAGAAAATTCAACGAGAGAATGTTAATCAATGGATGCGAACAATAAAAGGAATCAGATGCGAACATTATATATAGTTGTGCATGACGCTAAACGATTAAGAATTGCCAGGTGAGAGCTGATCATCAGATATATGACAGGGTTTTCTCAAAAGAATCGAATGTTGAATGTGAATGTGTGACCTTGAGTCTAGAAGAAATAGCGCTGCATAAGTATCTTCGCAAGCTATCAACAAGTTGGTGTATCTAGCAATGGAATGAAAAATGGAAGAAATACATCTCGAATGTAAATCTTAATGTGTAGTATACACCGTAATGTAATTTCAATAAATTGTAGATGCCACAACTATGCACCATTTTCACGAAATTGATGGAGAACGCATGACGTAACCGAAGGATGAACGCATGACAGTGTAGATCTCAGCGTGACACTTAAATCACTTCAGGAGTAAGGAGGGAACCAAAACTTTGTCCAAGCTGACAAATAGGATTCTTCTCGCAACAGGACGGAAAATACGAAAGTGTGTTATTGATAAATGGTTCCATTGATCGGGAGGAGATAAGTGAATTATACAAAATATATTGTATTTATTGGCAATTAATAGACGGACCTTGTTGTGCTCGGAGTTCCCTGGAATGTTTTTGTCTCTCGGGCTTACGCTCGTCATGGAGAGAATTCTCGATTATTCTGGCAAAATAATAGGATATATCGTTAGTGCAGATCATAAATGGGTTGACTTGGTTCTTTGTTTCGTGGAAACAAACATCAACTTTTACAAAATAGGGAGAGATATGTAAAGATCATGTCTTTATCTTATTCACTATTATTCCAGATTGAATTATTGTTTGTGGCACACACACACACACACACACACACACACACACACACACACACACACACACACATACACAGAAACACTCACACACATACACGCACACATATATACATACATA
Source organism: Penaeus japonicus (assembly GCA_017312705.2). Classification (NCBI taxonomy): domain Eukaryota; kingdom Metazoa; phylum Arthropoda; class Malacostraca; order Decapoda; family Penaeidae; genus Penaeus; species Penaeus japonicus. The sequence goes on from BOPN01004690.1 coordinate 81,404, forward strand.
CATACATACATACATACATAAACACACATACATAACTCACATAAACACCCACACACACGTGCGCGCGCATAAATACACATAAACACACACAGACGTGCATACATATATATATATATATATATATATATATATATATATATATTTATATATATATATATATATATATATATATATATATATATATGTGTGTGTGTGTGTGTGTGTGTGTGTGTGTGTGTATGTATTAATATTGTGTATTATAATATAATATGTGCGTGTGTTCTTATATATATATATATATATATATATATATATATATATATATATATATATATATATATATATATAATATATATATATATATAATATATATATATATATATATATATATATATATATATATATGTATATATGTATGTATGTATGTATATATATGTATATATATACATACATATATATATATATATATATATATATATATATATATATATATATATATATACACACACACACACGCACACATGCCTATGTATCTGCGCACCATGACAAAATATAGTGATAAAAATGCTGTAAAAGAGCATTACACAATATCTCCACAAACCTAATTCTAAAAGTTCAGAAAGTTGTATTTCATTCCCCGGAGAAGAATGAATTTGCGGACCGAACATGAACCATAAGTCATAACAACAAAATTTACGACTTTATGGTTAGTGTGAAGACAGATTTAATGCCGTTACAAATTGCAGCAAAGATTTCAGAACATATCTTCAGGTTTAGCCATATTTCTTGGCTTGTGTGTGGTTCGGGTTGAATCTGTTTTTTTCTTCTTCTGTGCATTGCATGTTTATTGCACATATACACATCCATTTGATTTTTTGTGTAAGTAAATTTTTATTTTGTACACTTATGCGGTGGTGTATTGACTGGACGAGATGTGTAGTCGATAAGACACGACCAGAGTAACTTGTAACATGAACTGAAATGATAAAGTATTGAATAAGAGTTGAAATGTAGTCTATTATTACTTATTATCATTTAATCATATCATTGGGACAGTTTCTGTTTTCGAAAGCGTAGACTTCATAGATAAGACCGCTACGCTGATAGAAACCTTTTAT
>BOPN01004691.1:35000-37500 GCA_017312705.2 Penaeus japonicus
TACCGACACCGCAGTAGGACACCCTGGTCTCGTCCTGCTGCAAGCTGGCGACATCGAGACCAACCCTGGCCCTACTATCACGCCCAAATTTAACGCCTGCGAGAAGACCCTACGCAGGGACACGACCCCCTTCCAGTGTGGGAGGACGAACTGCCATCTAATGTGCCACAAAGCTCAATCTTGCAGCCAGATTAGTAGATACGATCTGTCACGCCCCACCTGGCATTGCAAAAAACACTCGAGGAAGGCGACAAATTATACGACGGAGGTGAGATACCCACCACCATCCCCAACGGCAAACGAGGAACGCCGGAACTGCACCTCTTGCAACAAAATCATCAAGAGGAATACCACCCTGCTAGAGTGCTGCCACCCGCTTTGCCGAAGGGCCGTACACAGGCAAGACAAATGCAGTGGCATCAGTCGCTGCCGCGACACTTCAAACTGGAACTGCGGAAATCACGACAACCACCCAGTGAACCTGTCAAGTATCCTCATGGACAACCCACCCTGGAGATAACCTAACTTAACCCCACACACTTCGGAACACAACCCAGAGCCTCAGCCTTATGATCCCTTTGACAGCTTAACCTCCTGTCCAGATGTCAATCTCCCAGAAACCAGATCTGATGCAGACGATATCCATCACTCTGACTCCAACTCGACCTTACCAAACCCAGTCCCGAACACTCCCACAATGAAATGTGGGAGTTGCAGAAGGACCATCGCCCAGAATACTGATCCCATGAACTGCGACTCATGTAAACGGCTGTTCCACAAGAAATGCACCAACACAACCAGAGCTTTCCAAGACTCCGCCCTGGCGGGATAAACATCATGGAACTGTGAACCCTGCCTAGAGAAAATAGAAGCCCAGAACGCACCCACCCTGCCGAACCCACAGCATACAGATTTCCCAGAACAGTCCAGCCCAGTCTCACACGCCCTAAGAGTTATACAGTGGAATGCAGGCGGTCTGAGCAAGAATTATAATAATAATGCCTAATAATGCCAAGATTCCAAACTCTGCAAGAAAGACAGAACCCTATTCATCAAAGGCTACACCACCCTACGTCAAGATAGAGTCGGTTGCATTGGTGAAGGACTCCACACACTAATCAGGAAGGAAATAGCGTATGAAAAACTCCCAGGAACGCAAAAGGACGGAACCGAAATCCAATGTTTCCGAATCAAGTTCCCCAAGAACCGATGGGCGACATTCGCCAACGTGTACTGCCCCCCCGATAACTCACTGGGCACCACAATCACCATCCTCCGCACCGACCTGTTACCATCTAACAACGACGCCGTAATCGCTGGAGATCTAAACGCCCACTCAGGTCTATGGGACAATAACCAATCTGAGGATCTCAGAGGGGAACAAATCGAGGATCTAATCCTCGACCGAGGCCTGACCCTCTTAAACAACAGTGATCCCACTCACGTGAACCCTGGCACTGGCACCAACAGTGCTCCCGATCTAACACTCGTAGGGAAGGAACGGGCCAACAGAGCGGACTGGTTCACTGACACAGATCTTGGGTCAGATCACCTACCGATAGTCTTCAATCTTAGAGCTGAGATAGCCATCCACCATCAAGCTCCCAGGCCCCCAAAATGGAAGACAAATGAAGACTGGCCTGCTTTTGCAGCAGAAGTAGAAAGAACCCTGACCGATGCCCCAGAGCAACCAAACATCCATAAACGAGTCAGACGGTTCCAAGAAGTCCTGATTCTTGCAGCAAAAACGCATGTGGGCAAAACGAAACCAGGCAAACGGAGACGGGGGTGTATGACCCCAACAGTCAGAGCAGCAATCAAGAAACGCAACCAACTAAGACAGGAGGTACCAACCAAGCTAGAGGAGTGGGTCGCAACATGCCAAGAGGCAGCACAACTTATGGAAGAGGCCAAAGCAGAAGCCTGGGAAGAAACACTGGCATCAGCTGAACTGGACGAACAAAAGTTATGGCACACAATAAAGACGCTCAACGGCTGCCCCGAGACGAACAATCCCAATGAAGCACTCCTGCATGAGGGAAAGCTTGTAACATCTGACAAACGTAAAGCTGAAATCTTTGCATCGCACTACAAAAAAGTTAGTAAGATCACAATCACAAACTCGGAGAGGAAGGCTGTCCACCTCAAACTGAAACGCGTACTAAAAGACAGTCGAAAAAGAAAGCTCATCACCCTTCACCATGTTAGAGCTCAAAACCGCCATCAAGAAGTGCCGGAAGAAGGGTGCCCCAGGGCCAGACGACATTCCACCAACATTCCTAAAAGCCCTGGGCCCAAAGGCTCTTGAAGAGCTCCTGGACATCTTCAACTCTTCCCTCGACTCAGCAGATCTTCCCTTTATGGAGGACAGCAAACATCATCCCTCTGCTCAAGGTGGGGAAACCAGCGAAGGAACTTGCCTCATACCGACCCATAAGCCTGACCTCCTGTGTAGTAAAACTGATGGAGAGAATGATAGCAAATCGGATATACCACCTTG
>BOPN01004691.1:42500-45000 GCA_017312705.2 Penaeus japonicus
ATAAATTTTCAAAGACGCTGTTGCTTACAACTCTCTGAAAACAATCAAACAAGGCCGAAGAAGACTTAAATTTTTGTTAGAAAAAGGTCTGACAACTTTTCTGTTAACTTTTATGCATAGTACACATCCATATGGTGGTTACAAACAACAACAAAAACCTGATAAAGAGTAGGACCATACTTTTCCAGCCGAATTTGATCATATTCAAGGCTTTCATCTAGGATACCACGTAAAATAAAATTATGTCCAAAGTGGCCATTCTGCTCTTATTAAAAATAATCAGTCTCATACGTTAATTGTTGCGACAGGCATGCATTTTGGCATAGGTCCAGGAACTGCACTCGTATGCTCACGACAAAGCGTCGATATACTGTTGCTCGTGAAGAGCTTCTTCTTTACCAGATATTTGCTCTGAGATTATAATTACAATTACATAAAAGCTGGGCAAAGGATCACTCCAGTAAGAGACACTGGCCAGGATTTCGTAGGAATTGTGTCATCATTCTTAAGAAAATGATCGATATCAAAATTGAACATTATTATTCAAAACTAAGTATCAATATCACCTTCAATCTTATCCCAGTGACAATTAGTGCTGTTAATGAAAGTAATAATTTTCTCATAGCAACCTTCATCAAGGATTATCATATTGATAGTTGATAATAAGTATAGAGAACATTAAAAGAATAAAGATATATCATCACTGTATGAAGTTATATCTTGATGTTTCATAATCTAATATATTTGCTTGTGTGTCTCCCAGTCTCCCCGTGTGGCTCCCGAGCCCCTTCCTCCACCTCCCCTGCGCACGCACAGCTATGGGGATGAATCCCTGGACCTGCCTGGCATCAAGAGGACCGTCATGGTCTTAGAAAGAATGGTCAACCAGAATATCTATGATGACATAACACAAGGTAAGCATCCAATGCTAGACTCATGAATATTGATACTTGTCATATTTAGGTGCAGGTTAAAGAAGCTAAATCTTAGGGCGACATAAGTCGACACAAATTCCTCGAAATTTACATTATCCATTTCATACAATATCATATATACATATGCATACATATAAATGTCTCTCTCTCTCTCTCTCTCTCTCTCTCTCTCTCTCTCTCTCTCTCTCTCTCTATATATATATATATATATATATATATATATATATATATTAATTAATTTATTTATGTGTATGTACAAATATATGTATCATATATAAAGAAATATAAATATAGATAGAGAGATAGATAGATACATATAAATAAGTATATATGCATATATATAAACGTATCTCTCTCTATATATGTTTATATGTATATATATATATATATATATATATATATATATATATATATATATATATATAGTTGCTTGATATATGTATACCATTACCTACTATATATATTTAAACAAATTATAATGCATGGGCATATTATAATTCACTTGCGTGTGTGTGCACGTGTGGACGCTGTTATGTATGGGTGCTGTGTGCATACATACGTGCATAGACATATGCTTGGAGTATGTGCATAATTGCTTATTTGTATATATATATGCGTCTACCCTGTACATTCACGGGCACAATCTATATATAGTAACAAATATAAGTGTGGGGACAGGAGCACGCATAAACATGCAAATATGCATTTTTGCGTAGGCCCTGCACGTATATATAAACAAATGTCCATTCTCACAAGAGTAGACCGGAAGGTCGTGAGATAGATCGGGGGGATACTAAGATCTAATGACATGTGAGACTAACTCAAACGTGTTATCGGAGATTAATGGTAGCCTCCAGACTAAAATTATTCCCCTCACTATGCACAATTAAGGCCGACAGGTGGGGGTATCAGGCCACACCCCTCTTAAATATGATTTCCCAGTCAAGACAACGGCCCTCAATCCCCAGAAGCGAAGGAGCCCCTGGTCACGGCGACGATCAGGATCGTTCTGGAGCAGAGGGTGCTAAAAATATCCGGTTAGACCCAGGCCGCCTAAAGATGATGAATTTATGCACATACAATTTAAGGACCCTGAAAACAGATTCTGAACTTTTGACACTGCTTGAGGAACTTTCATTTATGAAATGGGATATTGTAGGACTTTCTGAAGTTAGGAGACTAGGCGAAGAGCAGAAATTACTAAATGATGGACACTTCTTCTATTGGCGAGGTATGGACACTTCTATTGGATAGCAAACAAGAATCAGGAGTAGGTTTCTTAGTTCACAAGTGACTCGAAATGAATGTTAGGGAATTCTACAGTGTGAGGGAAAGAGTTTAGTTTCTGTAATACTGAAACTAAACAACAGATATAGCCTAAAAATTATCCAAGTGTATGGTCCTACCAGCAGTCATAGTGATGAGGAGATAGAGAGCTTCTATGAAGATGTGCAAGCAGCTACCGATTATGGGGGATTTTAATGCCAAGATCGAAAAGAGACCCAGGAGGAAATGGACATGGAAATCACCATCTGGCATTAAAAACGAAATTGACTTCATAATCA
>BOPN01004691.1:50000-52500 GCA_017312705.2 Penaeus japonicus
CGACGCCTGAGCGAGTGTTACGTGCTCCGTGCGGCGTTACATGCGTTCATTTCCACCCAAAGGTGAGTCCATGATTGTTATTGCTCTAATGAAATCTAGATTTAAGGAACGCTCTATTCATTCTATGTTACCATGATATTTTTTGTGCATGGGTATGAGAATAATGAATATTATAAATGTATATAAATACTTTATGAGATCTCCATCTAAGATACTAAGCTTATGCAGTATTGGCGCGGGATTATCAAGCTATTTTTTACATACGAGACTATATGGCGGTGTTTTATAACTGTGGTACTTTGATGATCACACGTGGCTGAGGCCACAAAGGCTTCGGCGCTAGACTCGTGACTTGCCTCATAATGACGCATCGTATGGAAACATCTTATTTCTAATGTGTGTGGCTGCAGTGGGTTAATGGGGGTTTGATCGTTACTTGTAGCATTGCCATAATGACGCACATCATCTAATGACATACTCTGCAATTTCCACCTGCTTTTGTGACGAGCTAGAAGATTAATAATGATTGTATTAATTTAGAGTCTGGAGATATGTGAATATATGTGATTATAAGGTACATACAAATATTGTAGAACGAAAAATTACATGCACATCATATGAAACTGCAGCCTGTGCTACAATTACAGGATAATGTCTAACACACTCAGTTAAAGTAAAATGAATGCAGGGATGAATCATGTCACATACGGAAATAAAACAATAACGTTGCAAATATAAACATCTGTATGAGAGGATCACAACACACACACACACTGGCTAGGGTTTACATAAAGAGATTCAATCTCTTGCAACTTTTACTTCTTTTCTCCATCCTCTTTATAAAATAAACAAGGCTAAAAAGGCAGAACCCAGCTATTACAATATCCCAAATTCTTGTCATTATTTAGAAAATATTTGCTCATTGATTATTTAAACACAAGCCTTGATACTTATTTTGATTTCAATCTCAAAATTTGATTTTGAAAGATGATTTCACCGAGGTTGCCGGTATTTAGCTATCAGACCTGTTCAGTCAGGTCTGATAACTGGAGCCAAGCAACTTTTGAATCAAGGTTGCTGATTGGTCAGTGCAACATCGTAAATCAAATCTTTCTTATGTTACAAATATATATTTGTAAATTGATTCGAATGGAAGCTCCTAATTTAATTATAGAATAATTTCCAGAGCTCAAGAAGTGAAGATTACCTTAAAAACTATTTAGCTATCAAAATTAATCAAGGTTGAATATAAAGATTCATAAAAAGATGAGCAACATTTTACTGTTTCAAGTAAAAGTGGACATGTAAGTGTTTTTAACAAACAAGATTATGCATGATCTCTAGATGCAGATGTCTTTATTCTATACACACTCAGTAGGTGTTGATTCATTTACTTGTCCAATACATTGTGTCTGGACTTGTTTTACATACTTCAAAGAAAAGAATATAACCAATGCGACATTCTTAAACCTACATCCGGCACAAACGCTCATTATTATCATTATCATCATCATTATCATTATCCTTAGCCTTATCACCATCATCATCATTATCATATATCATAGTTATAATGATAATGATAATAATAATAATAATAATAATAATAATGATAATAATAATCATCATCATAATCATCATCATCATCATCATCATCATCATTATCATTATCATCATCATCATCATCATTATCATTATCATCATCATTATCCTCATCATCGAGAAAATGATCATGATGGCTATCATGATAGTATAACTTTTGTTATTGTCATTGATGATAATAAGAATAATGATGATGGAAACAATATTGATAAGAATGGAAATGATCATGAAAATAATAATCATCATGATAATGATAAAAGTGTTAATGCCGTTATTATCATTAGTATTGTATCATCATTACTATCATCATTGTCATTATCCATGTTGATATTTGCATTAATGCTAATTCTAATCTTATCAGTAGTGCTCTTTAAAGCTGCTACTAGCTGGGAGATGTCAGAACGCAACCCTCTAAGGGTAGGCGGAGAGCTGGTGTTCCCACGACGTTTTTTTTACTCGTTTTAAACAATTTTGAGGCTACAGTTTTTGTCTTGAGATAATGAATTCAAGTGTCATTTTATTCGGGAAAAGCTGATCTGGAAAAGTGCCGCGATGCTTCTTTTAATTTCACTCTCAACAGAATTCCAAGAGAAAACCGAATATATAGGGAATGTTTTTCGTTTGATTTTGCAAGTTGTCGAGTTTCAGTAGCAACCGCAGAAAATTATGATCGAAATTCTAAAAAAGTGCCACAGTATTATACTAAATATACCGCAACTGCTCAAATCTTTTCTTGCAACTCTTTATTTCGCTCTAATGCCCGCCCTTTTATTTAGGAAAATGTCTATTTTCAACCCGTATTTCCCTGTAATTTTCCTATTCGATAGTTTCATATTCTAAAACTACTAAATACTGTTTAAGTTCATATTTTTCGTTCATACATGTAGGATCGTTTTTTTTT
>BOPN01004691.1:60000-62500 GCA_017312705.2 Penaeus japonicus
GCCAGAGAGCACTCTGCGGTCGCGAAAATTACTCCTGAAGCCTTGAGTTAACAGAAAATCTAATGGCTATGAGTATTCCTGCCAACTCAGTTTGCATCGCGTTATCTTGATCGTAAGACCTCCTACAATCTAGGTGCTGCAAAATATTTTTATATACAACATAAGCACAACCTGCTCTACTTCCAGACTGTAGGGATCCATCAGTGTAGCACCCATAGTCATTATTCAGAGTTTCAAGATGCTCATTAATGGTTGCAAGGGTGTGTTGCTTAAGTACAGCTGGTGAAACTGTGTCTTTTTTAGGGACATCAGCATAAAATACGTTCATTGTCGGCATTTTCCACGGTGGAATAGAACGTCCATATGGGAACCTACTCAAGGACATATTTAATTGGTGTATGGATTTGTATGTCTTTTTCGACCATGAATTTGAATGTGTCTCGGTATTGTTATGCAAAGACTGATTCACTATCATATATTTAAGTTGCCTCTGGATTATAGAGGGGTTCTTTAATTGCTTTGACACCAAATATAGTATTAATGTATGATATTCTTTCGCAAATGGATGGCAAGTTGAGTTCCTTTCTCATGTTCACAATCCTCGTTGTTTTGGGAGCACCGAGAATGATCCTCATGGCTGCATTCTGTACAATTTCTAGACAAGTTAACTCAGATTCCCTGATATAAGGTGTAAGGCATGGTAATCTACGACTGACCGTATGTATGATAAGTAAAAGAGTCTTGCAATGTTAACATTGACACCATGTTCTCTGCCAACAAGAGTCTTGAGTGGCTTCAGCGGCTCCCACAGTCTTTTCTTTAAGTTCATAATGAGTTCTGTGTCGTTAACAGTCACCCCGAGATTCTTGTATTTGTGGCAAAGATCTAGCTCAATGTCATGTATATAATCTTCTTTTCTCTCTCCTCAGGTTTGGAGTTGAAAACAGCAACATTATGGGAAAACTCCGAAACTTTTATCAGATCAGCACTACAGAGGCAAGAAATAGATATATTATGAGCACATTTACGTTAAAAAAGAAACAATAGAGATACATGTAAAATGAAGCAATCGAAAAAGCTCTCTTGCAAAAAGAATAAGGGTCAATGTTACTAGGAAAAAGAAAGAAAAAATAAAAAAATACAGATAAGGATAAGGGGAAAGCCAGAGCTCGGTCGGGGCTCGATCGGCTTACACACACAGGGATTCACTGACAAACCTATGCAAACACAAACAATAATTAACAAACAAACACAAACAATAATTAACGAACACAAACAATAATTAACAGACACATAACCAAATACAGGCTTTAGGGAGAGCCACTGCAGCAAGAGTGTGTTGAAGTGTGAGTGTTTGTGTAAGTGTAAGTGTACGCGTATGTATATGCATGTGTGAGTATGCGTGTGTGTGCTTGTCGTGTGTGTGTGTACGTGAGTGTCTATATATGTGTGTGATTGTGATTGAGTGTATGCGTGAGAGCTCATATAATTATGTGTGTGCATGTATGTGTGATTGCGAGTGTGTGTGCAATTGTGTGTGAGTCTGTGTGTGCATGTGTGATTGTTTTTGTATTTGTGTGTTCGCGTGTGTGAGTGTGTCTGTGTGCTTGTGCATATGTGTGTATGTGCGTGAGTGTGTTTCAGTGTGATTGTATGTGTGTGTTTGTATGCGTGTGAATATGGGTACGTATGTGTTCGCCTGTGTGAGAATGTGTGTGTACGTGTGTGTATGTGAGGATGTGAGTGTGTGAGATTCCATGTGTGGATTTGTGTGTCTGTGTGTATGTGATTGTGTGTTTGAGTGTGAGTGTGAGTGTTTGTGTGTGTGAGTGTGAGTGTTTGAATGCATGTATGTGTGTTTGAGTTTGTGTGTAAGTGTGAGTATGTGTATGTAAATGTGTGTGTGTTTACAAGTGTGAGTGTGTATGCTTGTGCAAATATATGCATTGCGTGTGACTGTGTATATGTAGATAAGTGTGTGTGCCTGTATGTATGATTTGCGTGTATGAACGTGTGTGTGTGAGTGTGTGTATGGGTGAGTGTGGCTGTGTGTGACTGTGTATGTGTGTGAATGTTTGGGTGTGTGCGTGTGCGTGTGTGTGAGTGTGTGTCTGTGTGCGTATGTGTTTTTTCCGTTTGTATATATGTGTGTCTGTGTGTGTGATTGTGTGTATGAAGAGTGCTTTGTGTGTGAGTGTGTATTTAAATGTCCGTGTGTGAGTGTGTAAATGTGTGTGTGTTCACAAGTGTGGTTGTGCGTGTATATGCGTGTGTGTGAGTGTACGCGGATGTGTGTGTGCATGTGCCTGTGAGTGTGTGTGGTTGATGACTATGTGTATGTAAATGTCAGTGTGTGTTCACAAGTGTGAGTTTGAGTGTGTGTGCTTGTGCTTGTGCTTGTAACTCTCGAACCAGTGAAGTACAAACATTACCATGTACAAAATCTTTGCCAATTACATAATCTAACCTGCCACCTGCCAAATGAGTTTGTTTATCTGTG
>BOPN01004691.1:85142-95142 GCA_017312705.2 Penaeus japonicus
AGGCAGAGGCAGAGGCAGAGGCAGAGGCAGAGGCAGAGGCAGAGGCAGAGGCAGAGGCAGAGAGAGAGAGAGAGAGAGAGAGAGAGAGAGAGAGAGAGAGAGAGAAAGAAAAAAAGAGAGAGAGAGAGAGAGAGAGAAAGAAAGAGAAAAAAAAAATAAAGAGAAAGAGAGAGAAAAATAAAGAAATAAACATAGAGAGAGTGCATGCATTTTCCCACGCTATAACATCTTGTTCCTATTTAACAAGGGCGCATCCAAAGGAACCGCCAACACACGAATCCAGACCGGGGACGAAACGAGGAAGCCGGTGAAGCGGTTTTCTTAAGAGGAAACGTAACATGTTATGATGAAACAAACAGCGTCCGTTTAGAAGAGTTTAAAGTGACATTTCATCTGTCTATCCATATCCTTCGTGCATTTATGTACCTACTCTGCTGTATATTGGTCAAATATTATGAGGGAAACTAAAATACATACATACATACATACATATATGCATACATAGACACACATATACATACACATACACATTATATAAGTAACAAAATAAATAAATATATATATACATACATATATATATATATATATATATATATACATATATATAGATAGATAGATATACATATTTTACTTCTCTGACAGGAAATCGGCCCTCTGAGTGAGAGTCCCGGCTCCTAACCATATCACCACGACGAGCCACTAAAAGGAATGTCTAACCAGATGCCTTACATCCATAATGGAAGTTACCTATATGCTCTTAGCAGAGCAATGATAGCGATGTTTTACAGACAATCCCCGTGGCCACTTGGCGGGAATGAATTAGAAATTCAACTCACAAATCAGGTTACCGAGGTTATATCTACGTGTGAAAGGTGGTAGAATGCAGTAATGCATTTAATATAGAAATACAAATTTTACCTCCCTGACAGCGAATGGAACTCGGGCCCTCTGAGTGAGAGTCCCGGCTCCTAACCACATCACCACAATGAGCCACTAAAAGGAATGTCTAACCAGATGTGTTACATCCATCATGGAAGTTACCTATATACTCTTAACAGAGCAATGATAGCGAGATTTTACAGACAATCCCCGTGACCACTCGGCGGGAATGAATTAGAAATTCAACTCACAAATCCCTGACAATTCCCTGTCAGGAAGGTAAAATTTGTATTTCTATATCAAATGTGTTACTACATTCTACCACCTTTCACACATAGAAATATCCTCAGTAACCTGATTTGTGAGTTGAATTGCTAATTCACGGGGATTGTCTGTAAAACCTCACTTTCACTATATATATATATATATATATATATATATATATATATATATATATATATATACACACATATATATGTGTGTGAGTGTGTATGTGCATACATCTGACGGCTTCCTTTCTTGATCTAATCATATTCCTACCTTGTAAAATATCGTCAAAGGTATTTTGTGAGATCATCCGTTCCACCACCAAGACCGCCTTAGAGAGACGCTGTATACTGCTGTCCATTCCCTGATGACTCTTTTTACAAAGGTCTGGTGCTAGTTTGCTGGGGTCTCCGACCTAGTGATTAAGATATTCAAGACAGAACTTTCAAACAAATTAATTTGTTAATTCATGTCATACGAATACACCTTGCCACTACATATATGCGATGGGGCATATCATTCACTCTGGTGAGTTGTTCCATCGGTAACAGACAAGAAGGGAGAATTCGAAGATATCCATAGTAAGCTCGTCCTAGGAAAGCCTGTCTCAGTAAAGCCTGTCCCAGAAAAGCCCGTCCAAGGAGAGCCTGTCCCAGTAAAGCCTGTCCCAGGGAAGCCCGTCCCAGGGAAGCCCGTCCCAGGAAAGCCTGTCCCAGAAAAGCCTGTCCCAGAAAAGCCTGTCCCAGGAATGCCTGACCCAGTAGAGCCTGTCCCAGTAAAACCTGTCCCAGGAAAGCCTGTCCCAGGAAAGCCTTTCCCAGGAAAGCCCATCCCAGGAAAGCCTGTCCCAGCAAAGCCCATCCCGGAAAAGCCCGTCCCAGGAAAGCCTATCACAGGAAAGCCCGTCCCAGGAAAGTCAATCCCAGGAAAGCCTGTCCCAGGAGAGCCCATCCCAGGAAAGTCCGTCCCAGTAAATCCCGTCCAAAGAAATCCTGTCCAAGGAAAGCCCGTCCCAGGAAAGCCCATCCCAGGAAAGCCTGGCTCGGGAAAGCCCGTCCCAGGAAAGCCTGTCCCAAGAAAGCCCATCCCAGAGAAGCCCGTTACAGGAAAGCCCATCCCAGGAAAGTCTGTCCCAGGAAAGCCCATCCCAGGAAAGCCTGTCCCAGGAAAGCCTGTCTCAGGTAAGCCCATCCCAGAAAAGCCTGTCGCAGGAAAGCCCATCCCAGAAAAGCCTGTCCCAGGAAAGCCCGTCCTAGGAAGGCCAGTCCCAGGAATGCCCGTCCCAGGAAAGCCTGTCTCAGGAGAGCCCGTCCCAGGAAAGCCCGTCCTAGGAAAGCCTGGCTCGGGAAAGCCTGTCCCAGGAAAGCCTGTCCATGGGAAGCCTGTCCATGGGAAGCCCGTCCAAGGAGAGCCTGTCCCAGTAAAGCCCGTCCCGGGAATGCCCGTCCCAGGATAGCCCATCCCTGGAAAGCCTGTCCCAGGAAAGCCTGTCTAAGGAAAGCCCATCCCAAGAAAGCCAATCCCAGGAAATCCCATCCCAAGAAAGCCAATCCCAGGAAAGCCCATCCTAGGAAAGCCGATCCCAGGGAAGCCCGTCCCAGGAAAGCTCGTCCCAGGAAAGCCCGTCCCTGGAAAGGCTGTCCCAGGAAAGCTGTAGGATGTGTATATGTAATAGTGAATATGCTGTACCATTGCAACATGTATAACCAAACTGAAATGTTAACCCTCATAAACAATCTCTTATGTTTTCTTATATGGCCCGCATTGATACCTTACTTTGTTTAAATTCACGAGCCAGTCTCCTTACTGGGCCCATGCTGTGCACACGTGTATATTGTCGTGCCGTATTTGTGGCGGTTTCTCCCCTTATTAAAGCCCGTCCCTGGAAAGCCAGTCTAAGGAAAGCCTTTCTAAGGAAAGCCCGTCCCAGGAAAGCCCGTCCCAGGAAAGCCCGTCCCAGGAAAGCCTGTCTAAGGAAAGCCCGTCCCAGGAAAGCCTGTCCCAGGAAAGCCTGTCTAAAGAAAGCCCGTCCCAGGAAAGCCCATCCCAGGAAAGCTCATCCCAGGAAAGCCCGTCCCAGGAAAGCCCATCCCAGGAAAGCCTGTCCCTGGAAAGCCTGTCCCAGGTAAGCCTGTCCTAGGAAAGCCTGTTCCAGGAAAGTCTGTTTCAGGAAAACCCGTCCCTTGAACCCTGTCCTAGGAAAACCTGTCCAGGAAAAACCTGGCCCGGAAAGCCTGTCCAAGGAAAGCCTGTCCCTGGAACCCTGTCCTAGGAAAACCCGTCCCAGGAAAGCCTGTCCCAGGAAAGCCCGTCCCAGGAAAGCCTGTCCCAGGAAAGCCTGTCCCAGAAAAGCCTGTCTAAGGAAAGCCCGTCTCTGGAAAGCCTGTCAAAGGAATGCCTGTCCCAGAAACTTCCGGGAAAGCCCGTCCCAGGAAAGCCCGTCCCAGGAAAACCCATCCCTAGAAAACCTGTCCCAGGAAAGCCCGTCTCAGGAAAGCATGGCCCGGGGAAGCCCGTCTCAGGAAAGCCTGTCCCAGGAAAGCCCGGGCCTCAGGAAAGCATGGCCCGGGAAATCCCTCTTAGAAAAGCCTGTCCCGAGAAAACCTGTCTAAGGAAAGAACGTCCCTGGAAAGCCTGTTCCAGGAAAGTCGCTCAGGAAAGCCTGTTCCAGGAAATCCGTCCTTGGAACCCTGTCCTCAGGAAAAACCCGGCCCCAGGAAAAAACATGGCCTCGAAAGCCCGCCTCAGGAAAGTCTGTCATCGAAAAGTCTGTCCCAGGAACTCTGTCTAAGGAAAGCCCGTCCCTGGAAAGCCTATCCCAGAAAAGCCCGTCCCGGAAAAGCCCATCCAAGGAAAGCCCATCCCAGGAAAGCCCATCCCAGGGAAGCCCGTCCCAGGAAAGCTCGTCCCAGGAAAGCCCGTCCCTGGAAAGCCTGTCCCAGGAGAGCCTGTCTAAGGAAAGCCCGTCCCAGGAAAGCCCATCCAAGGAAAGCCCATCCCAGGAAAGACCGTCCCTGGAAAGCCAGTCTAAGGAAAGCCTTTCTAAGGAAAGCCCGTCCCAGGAAAGCCCATCCAAGGAAAGCCCATCCCAGGAAAGCCTGTCTAAGGAAAGCCCGTCCCAGGAAAGCCTGTCTAAGGAAAGCCTGTCTAAGGAAAGCCCGTCCCAGTAAAGCCCATCCTAGGAAAGCCCATCCCAGGAAAGCCCGTCCCAGGAAAGCCCATCCCAGGAAAGCCTGTCCCTGGAAAGCCTGTCCCAGGAAAGCCCGTCCCAGGAAAGCCCGTCCCAGGAAAGCACGTCCCAGGAAAGCCCGTCCCAGGAAAGCCCGTCCCAGGAGAGCCTGTCCCAGGAAAGCCCGGCCCATGAAAGCCCGTCCCAGGAAAGCCCGGCCTAGGAAAGCCTGTCCCAGGAAAGCCCGTCCCAGGAAAGCCCGGCCCAGGAAAGCCTGTCCCAGGAAAGCCCGTCCCAGGAAAGCCCATCCCAGGAAAGTCAATCCCAGGAAAACCCATCCCAGGAAAGCCCGTCCCTGGAAAGCCTGCTCCAGGAAAGCTTGTCCCAGGAAAGCCCGTCCCAGGAAAGTCCATCCCAGGAAAGCCCATCCGAGAAAAGTCCATCCCAGGAAAGTCCATCCCAGGAAAGCCCATCCGAGAAAAGTCCATCCCAGGAAAGCCCATCATAGGAAAGCCCGTCCCTGGAAAGCTTGTCCCAGGAAAGCCTGTCTAAGGAAAGCCCGTCTCTGGAAAGCCTGTCAAAGGAATGCCTGTCCCAGGAAAGGCCATCCCGGGAAAGCCCGTCCCAGGAAAGCCTGTACCTGGAAAGCCTGTCCCAGGAAAGCCCATCCCAGGAAAGCATGGCCCGGGAAAGCCCATCTCAGGAAAGCCTGTCCCAGGATAGCCCGTCCCAGGAAAGCCTGTCCCAGGTAAGCCTGTCCTAGGAAAGCCTGTTCCAGGAAAGTCTGTTTCAGGAAAACCCGTCCCTTGAACCCTGTCCTAGGAAAACCTGTCTCAGGAAAACCTGGCCCGGGAAAGCCCGTCTCAGGAAAGCCTGTCCTAGGAACCCTGTCCTAGGAAAACCCGTCCCTGGAAAGCCTGTCCCTGGAAAGCCCATCCTAGGAAAGCCTGTCCCTGGAAAGCCTGTCCCAGAAAAGCCTGTCTAGGGAAAGCCCGTCTCTGAAAAGCCTGTCAAAGGAATGCCTGTCCCAGGAAAGGCCATCCCGGGAAAGCCTGTCCCAGGAAAGCCCGTCCCAGGAAAACCCGTCCCTGGAAAACCTGTTCCAGGAAAGCCTGCCTCAGGAAAGTGCGTGGCCCGGGAAGCCCGGGCTCAGGAAAGCCTGTCCCAGGAAAGCCCGGCCCCTCAGGAAAGCATGGCCCGGGAAATCCCCTCTTAGAAAAGCCTGTCCCGAGAAAACCTGTCTAAGGAAAGAACGTCCCTGGAAAGCCTGTTCCAGGAAAGCCCGTTCCAGGAAAGCCTGTTCCAGGAAATCCGTCCTTGGAACCCTGTCCTAGGAAAACCCGTCCCAGGAAAACATGGCCTCGGAAAGCCCGTCTCAGGAAAGTCTGTCATCGAAAAGTCTGTCCCAGGAACTCTGTCATAGGAAAACCCGTCCCTGGAAAGCCTGTCCCTGAAAAGCCCGTCCCTGGAAAGCCTGTCCCTGGAAAGCCCGTCCCAGGAAAGCCTGTCTAAGGAAAGCCCGTCTCTGGAAAGCCTGTCCCAGGAAAGGTCATCCCGGGAAAGCCCGTCCCAGGAAAACCCGTCCCTGGAAAGCTTGTCCCAGGAAAGCCTGTCTAAGGAAAGCCCGTCTCTGGAAAGCCTGTCAAAGGAATGCCTGTTCCAGGAAAGCCCGTCCTAGGAAAGCCCGTCCCTCGAAAGCGTGTCCCAGGAAAGCCATACTAAGGAAAGCCCGTCTCTGGAAAGCCTGTCCCTGGAAAGCCTGTCCCAGGAAAGCCCGTCGCAGGAAAGAATGGCCCGGGAAAGCCCGTCTCAGGAAAGCATGTCCCAGGAAAGCCCGTTCCAGGAAAGCCTGTCCCAGTAGAGCCTATCCCGAGAAAGCCTGTCCCAGGAAAGCCCGTTCCAGGAAAGTCCGTCCCAGGAAAACCCGTCCCTGGAAAGCCCGTCCCAGGAAAGCCTGTTCCAGGAAAGCTTGTCCCAGGAAAGCCTGTCCCAGGAAAGCCTGTCCCAGGAAAGCCCGTCCCAGGAAAGCCTGTCCCAGGAAAGCCCGTCCCAGGAAAGCCTGTCCCAGGAAAGCCCGTCCTAGCAAAGCCTGGCCCAGGAAAGCCCATCCCAGGAAAACCCGTCCCAGGAAACCCCGTCCCTAGAAGGCCTGTTCCAGGAAAGCCCGTCCCAGCAAAGCCTGGCCCAGGAAAGCTTGTTCCAGGAAAGCTCATCCCAGGAAAGCCGTCCCAAGAAAGCCCGTCCCAGGAAAGCCAGGAAAGCCCGTCCCTCAGGAAAGCACGGCCCGGGAAATCCCGTCTTAGGAAAGCCTGTCCCGAGAAAGCCTGTCTAAAGAAAGCCCGTCCTAGGAAAGCCTGACTCGGGAAAGACTGTTCCAGGAAAGCCTGTCTGAGGAAATCCCGTCCCTAGAAAGCCTGTTTAAGGAAAGCCCGTCTCATGAAAGCCTGTCTAAGGAATGCCCGTCCCTGGAAAGCCTGTCCCAGGAAAGCCCGTCCCTGGAAGGCCTGTCCCAAGAAAGCCTGTCTAAGGAAAGCCCGTCCCTGGAAAACCTGTCCCAGGAAAGCCTGTCTAAGAAAAACCCGTCCCAGGAAATTCCGTCCCAGGATAACCCGTCCCAGGAAAGCCCGTCCTAGGAAATCCCGTCCCAGGAAAGCCCGTCCCAGGATAGCCCATCCCAGGAAAGCCTGTCCCAGGAAAGCCTGTCTAGGGAAAGCCCGTCCTTGGAAAACCTGTCTCATGAAAGCCTGTCTAAGGAAAGCCCGTCCCTGGAAAACCGGTCTCATGAAAGCCTGTCTAAGGAAAGCCTGTCCCTGGAAAGCCCGTCCCAGGATAGCCCATCCCAGGAAAGCCTGTCTAAGGAAAGCCCGTCCCTGGAAAGCCTGTCCCAGGAAAGCCTGTCTAAGGAAAGCCCGTCCCTGGAAAACCTGTCTCATGAAAGCCTGTCTAAGGAAAGCCCGTCCCTGGAAAGCCTGTCCCAAGAAAGCCTGTCTAAGGAAAGCCCGTCCCTGGAAAACCTGTCCCAGGAAAGCCTGTCTAAGGAATACCCGTCCCAGGAAATCCCGTCCCAGGATAACCCGTCCCAGGAAAGCCCATCCCAGGAAAGCCCGTCCCAGGAAAGCCCGTCCCAGGAAAGCCCGTCCCAGGATAGCCTGTCTCAGGAAAGCCCGTCCCAGGATAGTCCGTCCCAGGAAAGCCCGTCCTATTCACACAACATAACCATTCGAGTCACCTCCAGCTATATCATTGGCTCATAAATATTTACAAGCTAATGATAATAATAATGGTTATAATGATAATCATAGGAAATATTATGATAACTGTAATTAGAATTATTATGATTGTACGAAAGGTTATTAATAATGAACATAATGACAGATAATAGATATACAACTAATGATAATACTGATAATAAGAGTAATGATGATGATGAAGAAAACAATGAAAAAATGGTGACAAGTTACTAATTCATTCAAACACTTGTTTGAATAGACGTCATTGATGAAAGACTGTTACGAGAAAAAAACGAATGCTCTCATTAATGAAGTGATGGATAGATGTAAGCGGCGATATAGCCCGATTTTGTTTCTGGAACTTGATAAATCCAACATAGTGTGTTTTTAAATAGTAGTGATTATAAAGGACTTACCATTATGAAAACAAGGATTTACAATTTGTTCATTATTGATACTGTGGTAAAGAAAAAAAAAAAAAAAAAAGGCAGAAACAAGGCATACAATATGCGAAATATGAATTTGCCTTAGTCCGTTGCCTTGTAAACTATTTCCAGGAAATGAATTGATAAATATGTATAATCGTCAAATTATATAATCAACAATCATTTTCAGTTGTGTCAGCTGACAGATCACGGTTGTGACGTAAGCACACACCATAACCACATCAGAGTTGTTTGTCAGGGTAACCAAACTAACCGATCAAGTTGTCATTTCTGAAGTGAAAAGAGTATAATGCGGAGGCAGTAAAATGGTGAGGCAATGGAGACTAAATGATAGGGACAGAGCAAGTGACAAGTGCTCACACAGATTACATATTGCAAATCCTGTTCCGTTTACAATATTGTTTTTTTTATTAATATTTTGGGGATACCCAAACTGAGGGAGGGTCAACTCCACTAGAAAGTAATAGTGATATCATCTCTCCTGTCCTGTCTGAATGAGGTCGTAGATTACTGGAGATGTCATTCTATTAAGAAATCTGTTTCTCTTGATAACATTTCATACTTAACCTGGATGATGACGTCAGTGCCACGTACTAGAAGCTAATAGGTAACGGTACCACTGTCAGCCCTGTAATGTTATCTGGAGAAACAAACCAGAAAGTGTGTATATACGAAAGATTAAAGCTGTCTTTATAAACCTCAGGTCGCATCGCAGCTTCTTGGCATTCAAAGGGCTAAACAAATTTATGCATAACTATAAAATCCCAAACTACCTGCTTCATACCTGACTCGCCAGTTAAGACGTTTGTTTCTTTATATAAATAATGTTTATAAGGTTAAAAGTAATGTAGATACAAATACAAGTGAAAGAGCGGGGTGAGATATCATATTTTAAATTTAATGGGCAGTGATGCAACAAAGAGAAAGTAACAAGTCGCACCTCGACACGCGTTAGCAGCGCGTCACTGCCCAAGCTTACAAAAAACTTGAAGGCAAGACCCACAACCTGTGAATACACCCCGGTCAGCTGCCCAAGCGTAGGCCGATTGGCACATTAACGGGATAATGGCGACTGTCCTTACATAATCGATGGCATCATCGGCTACTGACACATGATTGGTGGGATTAACTAGTTCTGTTTGTGATTGTGCAGGCTGAAGATTTAAGCTCAATACATAGTTTCACTCCCGAGGTGTATTTAAATTTCATGAGCAGTTAAGTCGTAGCTTAAATTTTCAGACGGTATTTAACATTTGTGACCCTTACGGAAGACATCTTAAGAATATCATTATCAAAATAAATTTAGTTTAAAATCATAAACAAAGAAGGCACCAGTCTCTCCCAGCACCAGCAGGAGAATTAACGGGCGCCCATCAACAATATAATCAGAGCACCAGCTTCAGAGAGCGATGGCACATAACAAAATGCTGACCTCCCGCTTTTATGTGCCATTGGAACAGCATGTGTAAACAGAATGAGAAGTATAGCTCCTTTGTTGTGGTACTCGCAACCATACGCACAGATCGACTCCATATACTTGTTCGTTGGGATTTCTTTCATATTTGTTTAAATAATCTCGAAAAAAGTTACTTTTCGTATTCCTATATAACTGTGATAACATAATGAGCTTTAATGATCTATTGCTACAATTTCAGGCTATTACAAATTAATAAAGCCTCACAATACAGTAAAACGAAAGCAAAAAAACGAACACAAACAAGACTTTAGAATTATAAAGAATGAATGTAAGAGCTCAAAAGATCGCTATATCTTGTTCTGCTCCCTCACTCTGTAGTAACACTCATCTGGACTGCCACGCAAGTGGCACTAGTGCAACTGATTTGAAAGAACGTCAATTGCACAATAATTAACTCACAGCAAACTGCGTTATTAAGTATTTTTCTGCACTTTGATTTTGCAATTTATTTAGATGATCATTTACCTCTCTTTTATGACACAATATTCTTGGGCTACTGTATGTCATTCCCAGCCATAAAAATCAAGTACAT
>BOPN01004692.1:5000-7500 GCA_017312705.2 Penaeus japonicus
CCCCCCTTCCCTCTTTTTACCTTTCTTTCTTTTACTCTCTCTCCCTCTCTCTCTCTCTCTCTCTCTCTCTCTCTCTCTCTCTCTCTCTCTCTCTCTCTCTCTCTCTCTCTCTCTCTCTCTCTCTCTCTCTCTCTCTCTCTATTGCTCTTTCTCTCTCTTTCTTCTTCTTCTCTCTCTCTCTCTCTCTCTCTCTCTCTCTCTCTCTCTCTCTCTCTCTCTCTCTCTCTCTCTCTCTCTCTCTCTCTCTCTCTCTCTCTCTCTCTCTCTCTCTCTCTCTCTCTCTCTCTCTCTCTCTGCCTCAAAACATTGGCAATAAGGGGAAATGTACCACATGTCCCTTCAGTATGACGGAAAGTTGTAGTACTTTTGCCGAAAGGGGGTAAAGGATAAGGGGGGGGGGGCTGAGGAGGGTAGAGGGAGAGAGGAGAGAGGTAAAGGGGAGAAGGATAGGCCTAACTTGTGCCTAATTCCTACACATGTGCTGGAGAATTTCTTTTCCCTCTCAAAAGCTCTTGATAGATTATCTTTCACATTTAGCAAGAGAGCATGCGGGTGTGTGTGTATGTGCGTTTATGTGCATGTGTGTATATACACATATATCTATCTTTCTATCCATATGTATATCTATCTACCTATATGTCTATACTCTCTCTCTCTCTCTCTCTCTCTCTCTCTCTCTCTCTCTTTATATATATATATATATATATATATATATATATATATATATATATATATATATATATATATATATATATATATGTATATATACATATGTATGTATGTATATATATACATATATATATATATATATATATATATATATATATATATATATATATGTATATATATATATATATATATATATATATATATATATATATATATATATATATATATATATATATATATATATATAAAGAGAGAGAGAGAGAGAGAGAGAGAGAGAGAGAGAGAAAGAGAGAGACGGAAGAACAAAAGAACCAACAATATCTAAAAACAAAAGTGACAGATTGCACCATGAATATTAACTCATCACAAAAGGGAAACAGAAGACCCCCACCTTACCACTACCCCCCCACCTTACCCCTACCCCCCCCCCCAAAAAAAAAAGAATAAAATCAAGAGGAAGAAAATAAAAGAGGGAGAGCTATACGTAAGCTGCTGTATGAATGAGCAGACAATAGAAAAGCAAAATTTTGCTCGCTTTAACGGACTCATGGCCAGCACTATACCGACATCACATCACACTATACAATGGATTCAACGCCGCAGAAGCGAGGACGGACGGAGGGGCAGAGGCACAGGGAGGGAGAGAGGGAGAGAGGGAAGGAGGGAAGGAGGGAAGGAAGGAGGGAGGGAGGGAGGGAGGGAAGGCGGGAGGGAGAGAGGGATTGAGGAAGAGAGGAAGAGAGGAAGGGAGGGAGGAAGATAGGGAGGCAGAGAGGGAAGGAGGGATGAGGGAGGGAGGAAGGGAGGATGAGAGGGAGGAAGGGAGGGGAGAGGTAGTAAGGCAGAGAGAGAGAGAGAGAGAGAGAGAGAGAGAGAGAGAGAGAGAGAGAGAGAGAGAGAGAGAGAGAGAGAGAGAGAGAGAGAGAGAGAGAGAGAGAGAGAGAGAGAGAGAGAGAGAGAGAGAGAGAGAGAGAGAGAGAGAGAGGAATGAAAAGGTTGGAGGAAGGAGAAAAGGACGGTGGGAGGGATATAAAGAGAGAAAGAGGATGTGAAGGAGGAGGAAGGGAGGGTGAAGGAAGGATAATGGGGAAAGAGAGAGGGTGAGGGAAATAGGGAAGGGGAAGAATGATGACAAGGAAGTCGAGGATCAATGGAGGGGAGGGGGAGGAGATCGAGGAGGAAAAAAGGGGAAAATAAGGTGCTGGAGGGGGGGGGGGGAGAAACAGTAGGAGGAAGTGGGAGGATGAAGGTAGGAAGAAGAGGGAAACTAGGGGGTGGGGGTTAGAGGGGAAGCAAAAGATATGAAGGTGTAATCAAGAAGCTATAGACAGGAAAGGGGATATATAGCAATAGAAGGAGGAAGAGGAAGAGGAGAGGAGGAGGAAGAGCAGGAGGAAAAGGATCAAGAGGTTGAGGACAAGAGAAGAGAGCAGGAGGAGGTACTAGAGGAGGAGAAAATGAGTGAGAGGAAGAAAATGATTGGGAAGAGGAGGAGGAGATAAAGGAAGTGGAGAAGGAGGAGGAGAAAGATGAGGAGGAATGTGAGAGGTAGGAAGAGAAGGAGGAGGAGGAAGAAGAAAAAGAAGAAGAAAAAGAAGAAAAAAAGGGGGAAGAGGAGAAGAAACAGGAGGATTAGGAGGAGGAGAAGGAAGAGGAAGAAGAGTAGGAGAAAAAAGAGGAGATGAAGGAGGAGGAAAAGGAAAAGGAGTTGGAAGAAGAAGAAGAGTAAGAGAATGAAAAGGAACTTAGGAAAAAGGTAGACGAATAAAAAGGAGAGGAAGAGGAGAACGAACCTCAAGACTGAAGAATTGTTTATGAAAGGAAGAAAAAG
>BOPN01004692.1:40000-42500 GCA_017312705.2 Penaeus japonicus
TATCTTTCTCTCCTTTCTTTCCCAATTATGCTATCATCACACTCTCCCTTTCTCCCTTTCCCTAAAAGGTCTTGAATGATTTGTATCTCCCTTCCTCCCCCCCTCCCTCCTTTCCTCTGCCCCTCATACTCTCACATTTTCCTTTCCTCCCCTCTTCCTTCTCTTGTCCTTATATATACACACACTTTTTTTCTTTTCTCTCCTATTCCCTCTCTTTCTTTTCCATTCCTCTTCCTTATCTCCTCATTTCATATTCGTCTCTCGATCCTCTCTCTTCCGCCTCATTTCTTCTATTTTTGTCTTCTATACATTTTTCTTATTTCTTCCTCTCTCTCTCTCTCTCTCTCCCCTTTCCCTCCTCTTTTCTCTCCTTCTTACCTCTCCCTACCACCCTCTTTCACTTCTTCCTTTCCCTCTTCGCTCGCTCTATCGCTCCATCCTCCACTATTCTTCTCCGTCCTATTCTTCCCCTCACCTCCCTCTCCCACTTCATACCCTTCTATCCTCTATCCCCCTCTTTTCCCTCTTTCCTTTCTCCGTTCTTTTTATCTCTGTCATCCTCTTCTCCCCTTCCCTATCTCTCTACTCGCTATTATCTTCCTCCTCTCATTTTCCCTTCATTTAATACTCTATCCTCTCCCCTCTCCCCTCTCCCCTCTTCCTGTCTCCCCGACCCTCCAGTATCCTCCCTCGTCCCTTCTTTCCCCTCTCTCCAATATCTCTTCTTTCCCTCACCTCGCTTATCTCCTTCTCCACCTTCCCTCTATCTCTCTCCATCCTTTATCTCCCTTTCCACTCTCTCCAATCCCTCTTCTTCCCCTCACCTCGCTTATCTCCTTCTCCTCCTCCCTCTCTCCCTTTCCCCTTCCCTCTACCTCTCTTCATCCACTATATTTCCTATCCCCTCTCTTCCAATCCCTCTTCTTCACTCGCCCATCTCCTCCTCCGTCTCCTCTCCTCTTCCCCCCTCCTTCTAGCCCCCCCTATCCCCCACCATCCTCCCCTCTAACCCTCTTCTCGTCCTTGTCTCCCTTTCCCCTCATCCTCCCAAGAGAGATATCACGGCGCTATGACAGAGGGGAGAGGAGGGGAGTCGGCCCGGCCAAGGAGGGCGATTGACGTGGATTTCCCCTTATTAACCCCTTCCACGGTAAGGGTAAGAGGGGGGGGGGGAGGAGGGGCGATAAGGGGGAGGGAGAAGGATGATAGGGGAGGGATCTGTCGGAGGTGATGGTGGGGGAGGGGGTTGGACATAGGGGAAGGGGAGAGGAGAAGGAGAGAGAGTATTGGGAGGGGGGATAGTAATTTTAGGAGGGAGGAGGAGGAGGAGGAGGAGAAGGAAGAGAAGGAAGAGAAGGTAGAAAAGAGGAAAAGGGGAGGGAGAGAGGGGGAGGAAGGGAGAGAGAGGCGGTGGAGAGAGAGGGAACGGAGAAAGAAGGGATGGAGAGAGTGGGGAGGAAGACAGAGGGGAGAGGAGGAATAATAAGGATAGGGAGAGAAAGGGGAGGGAGGAAGACAGAGGGGAGAGAGAGAGAGGGGAGGGAGGGAGAGTGAGGGGAAAAGATAGATGAGAATGTAGGATAAAGAGGAATTGGAAGAGGATGAAAGTTGCCGACGATAATTATTATTTCCATTATGATAATAATGAGAAAGATTTTCATCATAAAATAAAAAGATTATCATTATCGTACAGAAGCATATGGCGATAATGATAATATCAATAGTAACTAATAATAGCTGATGATAATATCATAATAGCTATGACTAAAACAGTAATAACAACATTATAAACCAAAACTATCATTAATGCAACAAAGATATTACTCTTACTACTTTCTACTCGTTTCAAAACTATCACGATCACTACTATTACAAACAACAACAACAACAATGATAACCGTCCTTCATCATGACTATTAAACCATATACAAACACACGAAACATAAAAGATAATAGATAAAAGGACTACATGAAAGTAGATAGATAAATAGATGAATGGAAATTAGATTAATATCAGTAAAGAAGCAAAGAAAGACAAAAAATGAAAGATACAGCAGCAGTTAGCAATCATAATAAATAATGCAACGCCGCAAGGGAGAAACAGCTGTTTAATGCATCTTAAGTGCTACGTCTAATCAGCTGATTTATATCTCGGAAAGGTTGACAGCTCTGTTAGGGGTTGGCAGCCTTGTTAAAAGTTGGCAGTCCTGTTAAAGGTTGGCAGCCCTGAATAACACCTTTTGATAAAGTGGTTTATTTTGAAGTCTGTTTAGAAGAAAATAAAAATGAATTACAGAGTTGTAAGGAAAGAAATAGTTGAACAAAATATCAAAATTAATTTTAGATTTGCATATTAATCTCTCTCCGTAAATATTTATTGAAACTGTTCCGTTATTAATTCCGTTTTTTTATATTGCATTTTTCTTAAAATCTCATCAAGAAATTTGCAACAAAAACTGTATTTTCTTCCTTTGATCTTAATTTGCTTAATCATTGTATC
>BOPN01004692.1:47500-50000 GCA_017312705.2 Penaeus japonicus
ATAACTGACAAACTATGGCGTAATGTATGATGATATGAAATGTAGCACAAACAAACACCATACCATCATATTTCAGCACCACTACACTACTACTTCTACTATCATTACTGCTACTACTACTACTGCTACTACTACTACTACTATCACTACTACTACTGCTACCACTACTACTATTATCACTACTATTACTGCTACTATCACTACTACTGTACTACTGCTACCACCACTACTACTATCATTACTACTACTGCTACCACTACTACTACTATCACTACTACTACTGCTACCACTACTACTACTATCATTACTACTACTGCTACGACTACTACAACTATTAATACAACTACTGCTACCACTACTACTACTATTATTATTACTACTACTACTACAATTACTACGAGAACTACAATAAAAACAAAATATATAAGAGGATAATGATATCCATAATAATAATAATGATGACAAAAGCTGTAATCTCACAGAACAACAACAATACGCCAATACAACAAAAATAATAACATCAACAAAATCAAGACATCTTGATAATAAATCTAATCAACACTGATCATTATAAGGAGAGAGAAACCCTCCTTTTAACATCTTAATCTCAAGGCCTTTAAATGAGCGAAAGAATGTATTTAAAAAGTTAAAATCTTTGTGTTTCATTCCAAACATGCTTATAGGTGATAGGGGCGAGAGTGTGAGTGAGAGAAAGATTTGTAGTATGGGTTGAGAAAGAGAGAGAGAGAGAGAGAAAAAGAGAAAGAGAGAAAGAAAGAAAGAGCGAGAGAGAGAGAGAGAGAAAGAGAGAGAGAGAGAGAGAGGTGCCCTATTTCACATTTCCCCCTAGTTCCCCCAGTTCTTTACCTTCCTTTGTCCAGTGCGGCGTCGCTCCCGCCTCTCCCACGCGGTGAGGGTCTCAACGTTAATTTCTCGCCAGTGGTTTTGTCCCTTGTTGTTGTGAGGGAGGTGGCTGGGGAGGAGGAGGAGGAGGAGGAGGAAGAGGAGGTGGAGGGGGGAGGAGGAGGAGGAGGAAGAGGAGGGGGAGGAGGAGGAGGAGGAGGGGGGGGGGGGGGAGAGAGAGAGAGAGAGAGAGAGAGAGAGAGAGAGAGAGAGAGAGAGAGAGAGAGAGAGAGAGAGAGAGAGAGAGAGAGAGAGAAAGTGAGAGAGAAAGAGAGAGAGACAGAGAAGAGGAGAGACAACAGACAACCCGACAAACCGCCAGACAGACAGAGAAACAGAGAAAGGGTGAGAAAGAGAGTAAGTAACAGAAATATTTGTTTACAATTTTGGCAAAAGATCGAGCGCATTTTTTTTTTTTTTTAAATGGTGGCGGGTTTATTTTTCATTTGATTTCGTCTTTTTCTTTTCTTTTCTTTCCCTTTTTCTCTTTTCGCCTTGGATTGTATTATATGTCTTTATTATATTTTGGATATTCTTGCTATCGTTATTATTATTGTTGCTGTTTCTATTATTATCTTGATCATTGTTGTTATCATCATAACATCGTATTGTTATATATTATCATCATTAACATTATTGTTAGCATGATTATTATTATCATTATTATTATTATTATTATTATTACTATCATTATTATCATTATTATTATTATTATCCTCATTATTTTCATTTTCTTTATCATTATTATCTTCATTATTACTGTTATTATGATTTTCATAATCATCATCATTTTAATATTGTAATTATTATCATTATCACCATAATCTGGGGGTGGGGGATATCCCACTACCTTTACCCCTCCCCCCCCCCATGAAAAAAGAGAAAGAAGTAGTTGTAGAAGAAGAAGAGGATGAAAAATGATAAGAGGAAGGAGAAGAAGAAGAAGAAAACAAAAATAATAAAAACAGGAGGAGACAGAAGAATGAAAAGAAGAAGACGAAAAAGGATACTGTAAAACAAAAATTAGGAAAAATGAGAAAAGAAGAAGAAAAAAAAAGAACATAATGATAATAAAGAAGTCAAAGGAAAAAAATATCAGAATAAATGTAGAAAAAAAATGTAGGAGAAGATAGAAGAAGAAAAAAAAAGAAAAGGAAAAAAAGTGGTAAAGAAAAAGAACAGAAAATAGAAGAAAGAAAAAGAAAAGAAAAGAAAAGAAGGAAAAAGAAGAAAAATAAGAACAGAAGAAAACAACAAGAGGAAGAAAGACAAAGAAGAGGAAGAAGAAAAATGAAAGAAGAAAATGAAGACGAAGAAAAAAATCGGCACTCGAACAAAGGTGTCAAATTTCCCTGTCAAAGTTGGTCGGGTCGCAGCTGTCGCGTCGGGCCCTTAGGCGATCTGCCGCCAAATAGTTTGTCTGAGAATTTATAGAAGATTGTAGAGGGGTACGATGATTGGGGGGAGAGGGGGGAAGGGGGCGAGGGGGAGAGGGGGCGAGGGGGTGGGGAGGAGGAGGAGGAGGAGAGGGGGTATTGGTGATGGGGGGGGGGGAGGAGGGGGGGAGAGGGGGAGAGGGGGAGAGGGGGAGAGGGGG
>BOPN01004692.1:62500-67500 GCA_017312705.2 Penaeus japonicus
CCTCTTGCTCTTTCTGATTCTTTCTCTCTTTTTGTCTCTCTTTCTCTCATTCTCTTTCTTTGTCTCTTGCTCTTTGTGATTCTTTCTCTCTTTTTGTCTCTCTTTCTCTCATTCTCTTTCTTTTCCTCTTGCTCTTTCTGATTCTTTCTCTCTTTTTGTCTCTCTTTCTCTCATTCTCTTTCTTTGCCTCTTGCTCTTTCTGATTCTTTCTCTATTTTTGTCTCTCTTTCTCTCATTCTCTTTCTTTGCCTCTTGCTCTTTCTGATTCTTTCTCTCTTTTTGTCTCTCTTTCTCTCATTCTCTTTCTTTGCCTCTTTTTGTCTCTCTTTCTCTCATTCTCTTTCTTTGCCTCTTGCTCTTTCTGATTCTTTCTCTCTTTTTGTCTCTCTTTCTCTCATTCTCTTTCTTTGCCTCTTGCTCTTTCTGATTCTTTCTCTCTTTTTGTCTCTCTTTCTCTCATTCTCTTTCTTTTCCTCTTGCTCTTTCTGATTCTTTCTCTCTTTTTGTCTCTCTTTCTCTCATTCTCTTTCTTTGCCTCTTGCTCTTTCTGATTCTTTCTCTCTTTTTGTCTCTCTTTTCTCTATTTCTCTTTCTTTGCCTCTTGCTCTTTCTGATTCTTTCTCTCTTTTTGTCTCTCTTTCTCTCATTCTCTTTCTTTGCCTCTTGCTCTTTCTGATTCTTTCTCTCTTTTTGTCTCTCTTTCTCTCATTCTCTTTCTTTGCCTCTTGCTCTTTCTGATTCTTTCTCTATTTTTGTCTCTCTTTCTCTCATTCTCTTTCTTTTCCTCTTGCTCTTTCTGATTCTTTCTCTCTTTTTGTCTCTCTTTCTCTCATTCTCTTTCTTTGCCTCTTGCTCTTTCTGATTCTTTCTCTCTTTTTGTCTCTCTTTCTCTCATTCTCTTTCTTTGCCTCTTGCTCTTTCTGATTCTTTCTCTCTTTTTGTCTCTCTTTCTCTCATTCTCTTTCTTTGCCTCTTGCTCTTTCTGATTCTTTCTCTCTTTTTGTCTCTCTTTCTCTCATTCTCTTTCTTTGCCTCTTGCTCTTATGCTCTTTCTCTCTTATTGTGTCTCTTTCTCTCATTCTCTTTCTTTGCCTCTTGCTCTTATGCTCTTTCTCTCTTATTGTCTCTCTTTCTCTCATTCTCTTTCTTTGCCTCTTCCTCTTTCTGATTCTTTCTCTCTTTTTGTCTCTCTTTCTCTCATTCTCTTTCTTTGTCTCTTGCTCTTTCTGATTCTTTCTCTCTTATTGTCTCTCTTTCTCTCATTCTCTTTCTTTGTCTCTTGCTCTTTCTGATTCTTTCTCTCTTTTTGTTTATTCCCCTAATCTCTCTTCATTTGTTTCTCTTTATCTCTCTTTCTCCTTCTTTCTGTCTCTGATTCTCTCTTTCTCTCTCCGATTCTTCCCCTCCCCGCTCTCTCTCTCTCCCTCATTCAGTCTCACTCTCCCATTTTAAATTGCATCTATATTATGATTAGATACATATATTTCCCTTGTGGCTTTCCTCATCATTTTCTCTCTGTTCCTCTATTAATCCCGATCACATACTTATACATTGCACAGACACACACACACATTGCAAAACACAGATACGCACACACACAGACACACACACACTCACACTAACACAAAAGCACACAAGCAGATATAAACAAAAACAAAGTAACACAACATACGACACACACGCATACAAATACACATACACTCTTGAATACATACAAAATCAAACACCATATTTATACCATATTTACCCCTCATTTTTTTCATACACATGCCTCCCCCCATATTTACCCATCATTATTTTTTCTCGACGCATCCAACGCTTCCAAACTTAGTGCAAAGTTCCGATTGGACGAAACACCAAAACAAACATGGCGGCCGAGCAAAGACATCAGGGAGAGATAGGAGCAGAATGCGCATCACGACCGTCATCTGTTTTGGGATTCTGTGTTCGCGTCTTTGAAGAACACAAAGGTAGAGGTGCATGAGGGAAAGAAAGAGATGGATAAATGGGAAGATAGATGGATGGAGAGAAAGTGGGAAATAGCGTGATGGGGAAGGGGGGAGAAAGAGGGGGGGATAGGAGGAAAGAAGGAAGGAAGGGAGAGTGAGAGGGTGAGAGAATGATAGAGGTAGAGAGAGAGAGAGAGAGAGAGAGAGAGAGAGAGAGAGAGAGAGAGAGAGAGAGAGAGAGAGAGAGAGAGAGAGAGAGAGAGAGAGAGAGAGAGAGAGAGAGAGAGAGAGAGAGAGAGAGAGAGAGAGAGAGAGAGAGAGAGAGAGTGTGTGTGTGTGTGTGTGTATGTGTGTGTATGTTTGAAAGAGAGAGAGCGAGTGAAAAGTGAAGAGAAAAAAGAGCATATAAAAAAGTAAAACCACGTAAGAGAGAAAATGCCAGAAACAGAGAAAGAGAGGGATAGAGAGAAAGACAGAAACAAAAACAGAGACAAAGACAGATATGCACACCGAGACAGAGAAAGAACGAAAAAAAAGAAAACACATCAAAGAAGAGAGAGAGAGAAAAAAACACACACACAAACACAAAAAAGAAAGAAAACACGAAATAAAGAGCAGAAGAGCGAGCGAGCGAGCAAGAGCGAGAGAGCACGAGCGAGCGGCGGGTGCCAGAGCTCAGCTGGCGGTGAAGTCATCGTGGTCAGTTAATAACTCAGCATTAACGATAACATGGCCAATGAATCAAGGTTTCCAGGCGCCGAGCTGTCATGCCACCATCAGCACTATCGTCACCATTCCAGTCACCATCATTAACTTCACCATCTTTTATTTCCGTCGTGGTTTATGTATTTATTATTTTGAGTTTTATTATTATTTTTTTTTTATTGTTGTTATTGTCATTATCATGATTTTTATCTTTATTATTGATAGATAGATAAATAGATAGATAGATAGATAGATAGATAGATAGAGAGAGAGAGAGAGAGAGAGAGAGAGAGGGAGAAGCAGAGAGAGGGAGAGAGGGGGGGGGGGGGGAGGGAGAGATAGAGAGAAAGAGAGAGAGAGATAGAGAGAGAGAGAGAAAGAGAGAGAGAAAGAGAGAGAGAGAGAGAGAGAGAGAGAGAGAGAGAGAGAGAGAGAGAGAGAGAGAGAGAGAGAGAGAGAGAGAGAGAGAGATAGATAGATAGATAGATAGAGAGAGAGGGGGGGGGAGAGAAAAAAAAGATAGACAGATAGATAGATAGATAGAGAGAGAGAGAGAGTGAGAGAAAGAGAAGAAATCAAAACAACAGAATTCAGTGAATAAAAACAATAGCAATAATAATGTCAATGATAAGCCAGACAATAATGATAATAACAACAACAAAAAATATTATAAAAAATGAATATTCTACACCTCACGACAAAGACAACCTCCCTCCTCTTCATCTTCATCTCCCTCCCCTACCTACCCTTTCCGCCTTCCCCACCTCCTCCCTTCCTCCCGTCTCCCCCCCCCTTTCCCTCTATCCTCCCCCATCTCCCTCATCTCCTCCCCTCCTCTTTCCATCTCCTCTCCCCCCTCTTTCCACCCCCCCCTCCCCTCCCCCCCACTACCATCCCTCTTCC
The DNA here is from genome assembly GCA_017312705.2 of Penaeus japonicus. Lineage (NCBI taxonomy): Eukaryota > Metazoa > Arthropoda > Malacostraca > Decapoda > Penaeidae > Penaeus > Penaeus japonicus. Next base: position 66,058 of record BOPN01004692.1, read on the forward strand.
GAGCCGCTAACAAGCCACTCCATCGCACTTCCTTATAACTCCTCTCTTCCTCCTCCTCTTTCTCTCGCCGTGTTAGACACATCGAGGACATGACCCCCCCTCCCCCCTCCCTTCCTTCCAGTCTACCCCCCCCCCACTCACCCCACTCTCTTGCTTCTACTCCTCCTTTTTCTCTTTTTCTTGTTTTTTTTTTTCCTTTTTCTTTCTCTCCTTCCATGCTTCATTTTTTTTCTCGCGCGATCTCTCTCTCTCTTTATCTCTTTTCCCTGCCTTTATAAAGTTTTTCTTCCTTTATTTTTCTCCTTTTATTAACCTCTTCCCTCGAGGGGAGGAGGAAAAGGGGAGGCGATGAAGAGGAGAGGGGAGGGGGTGAGAGGGGGGGAGGAAAAGGGGAGGGGGTGAGAGGGGAGGAGGAAAAGGGGAGGCGATGAAGAGGAGAGGGGAGGGGGTGAGAGGGGGGGAGGAAAAGGGGAGGGGGTGAGAGGGGAGGAGGAAAAGGGGAGGCGATGAAGAGGAGAGGGGAGGGGGTGAGAGGGGGGGAGGAAAAGGGGAGGGGGTGAGAGGGGAGGAGGAAAAGGGGAGGCGATGAAGAGGAGAGGGGAGGGGGTGAGAGGGGGGGAGGAAAAGGGGAGGGGGTGAGAGGGGAGGAGGAAAAGGGGAGGCGATGAAGAGGAGAGGGGAGGGGGTGAGAGGGGGGGAGGAAAAGGGGAGGGGGTGAGAGGGGAGGAGGAAAAGGGGAGGCGATGAAGAGGAGAGGGGAGGGGGTGAGAGGGGGGGAGGAAAAGGGGAGGGGGTGAGAGGGGAGGAGGAAAAGGGGAGGCGATGAAGAGGAGAGGGGAGGGGGTGAGAGGGGGGGAGGAAAAGGGGAGGGGGTGAGAGGGGAGGAGGAAAAGGGGAGGCGATGAAGAGGAGAGGGGAGGGGGTGAGAGGGGGGGAGGAAAAGGGGAGGGGGTGAGAGGGGAGGAGGAAAAGGGGAGGCGATGAAGAGGAGAGGGGAGGGGGTGAGAGGGGGGGAGGAAAAGGGGAGGTGATGAAGAGGAGAGGGGGGAGGGGAGAGTGGTGGGAGGGATGGGCTGGGAAAAATTGGTGAGTGGGGAGAGGAAATGGATGAGGGGGGTGGGGGGAAGAGGAGAGAGAGGGCGAAAAAGGGAGAATGGGGAGGGAGAAGGAAGGGATGAGGGGGGGGGGATAAGGAGGAGAGGAAAGAGGGTAAGAGGAATGAGGGGAAGAGGGAAAAGGGGAGAGAGTGAGGAAAGGGAAGAAAGGGGAGGGAATGAGAGAGTGAGGAAAGAGAAGAAAAGGGAGGGAGAAGATGGGGAGAAAGGATAGATGAAAGAGGGAGGAGAGGGGAGAGAGGGACAGAGAGAGAGAGAGAAAAGAGGAAGAGAGAGAAAGAGGGTGAGATGAAGGAATAAGGGAAGGGGGGGGGAGAGGTGAAAACCG